>JAHWFP010115884.1:31919-50632 GCA_023313725.1 Lithobius niger | reverse complement strand
TACCGTTCAATATCGGAATATCGTGAAATCCCCGAAATCGCTGGACTGGACTTACACGCCGAGTAAGCACGGCCACCCGTCAACGGATGTCAGTTATATCAATTTATGACCAGTAAACCAACGATTGGGATCCGAATTTATTACCGTTAGTGAACTGCCAACCGCTTTCACAAAAGCGGTTAAGGAGTGGTTCCAAGAGGCATAAAAAAATTGCCTTGGGATTCAAATAAGCAATTGATTTTTATTTTTTAAATTTTGGTTTTTATTACTTCTCAGGTGAAGGCCGCACTTATAAATCAGGTATATTTCTATCTGATGTATAAGCAATGTTGCTGATAACAGGCTTGAAGGACAATGTGTTCGTAAATTGTATGTCAATGTTGTGCCCAGATTAAATTTAGTGCGATTATTGCATGTGGAGCGATATGGGCTATCGTGCATTCGTATGGTGCAGTATTGCGATCTAGGAGATATGTCAAGTATGTTAACTGAATTAAAAAGGCTTATTTCCTCGTTCCACTGGCAGTTGGCACCCCTGCTGGGTGAGTAATAATATGTGATTATCCATGTGGTGGTCGACTGGCATCACGGACCTGTCAATTTGTGGGTAATAATAGTTGTGTGGCCTCCTTAGCTTTGGCTGGTCTGCTCGTACACGACAGATCAGATGTGATTCATTCTGATCTTTTCTTGTATTTTTATGTAGGCTACTTTTTTTCTTCCGGCCAATCCAAAAAGGCAATATACCCAAGTTGGAAAATTGCAGATTATTAGTAGAATGTTAGTTGCGTACGCGCCCTTCAATTTCCAGTGTTCCACTTTGTAATTTGAGCCGTTAGACCGCGGGTCTCGACGCTCAACGATGCTTTCTAAAACTACCAAGCCAAAACTCTGCCTTCTCGGGAGCGCATTTAAATTTCTGGGGCCCTGGAGCAAACCACACGAAAGGTGTCTCCTTCAACACAAATTTGACGAATTCTTTATTTTTATTTTTTAGGTATTTTCGCACTTTTGGTATTTCCGTGTATTTCATTCCTCCTTAGTCTAAAGTGCCTCTTTAGTCTGCAGGACAACCAATTTGCCCAGTTGTAAGAGGCTGTTACATCGTAATGTGACAGAAACTGCCCATCCAACACTGCACGGTGAACCTTGAGCCATGATTACGTGAGCGAAGGAGCACTCGGCCTATAGCTGCCAACACAGGTGTAGGTCGAGCTCCAGTTGCTATGCAGGGAGGGAGTCCAATTGCTTAACCTGCATTTGGAATCGCTTCGTGCTCATGGTATGCCCCGTTACTGTTGCGTTGTTCCCTGGTAAGGATCGTGTAAAAGCTATACGGTTCTGAATTCGGCCTTACAAGTTTGTCCTCCCGTCCGGTATTTTTTTAACTTTTGCAGGAGGTACAGATGTATGATAAAATTTATTTGGGGTTTGTTTAACGTATCTGTTAAACATATCTGTTAACATATCTGCACACATATTAAGCGGGTTGCCCTGACCGCTGCACTGTGACTGAGGTCGGCGGTAATGACCTAGCTGTCGATGCGGCATTAAGCCTCAACCTCCTCCCCCCTCTTAAGCTGCACCTCTGCTGCTACTGTAAGCTGACTTAAACTAAGACTTGCTGTAAGTGCCAACTGTGTGATACTCGCTGCATGATCCCCTAGCTGTGCAGTAGAGATGGACTTATTATTAAGGCTTAAAACATGAATCTGACTATCTGCCTCGTGAGCAGTTACATATTTTCAAAACCGAGACTTTAAGAAATTCCTTATATTGTGGATGGATGTGTTGTTGTAAGCTGTACAAAAATTTGCTGAGTTGAATGCCGTTCTCAACATACGCTAGAACACAGCTTGAACACTTCCAACACCCTCTCGTGCCCATATATAGAACTCGTTTATATGCCGCTGATGGTATAGGTATTTTATGCAATTGTTGACATATCGTCTACGAATTGTTTACACGTATATGGGTCGAGGTTTTGCATGTCTGGCCCCACACGTAGTTGTTCAATCTGCGTGCATAACGGGGAGTTGTGATTAAACCGGTCGTGTCTATAGGTGATTCTGACAATAGTCAGAATTGGCAATTGTAGTGGCTTTGGTAAGTTTAGTAATGTTTTACTCTAGTTGTAGTGTTCTAGTTTTATAGTTTTTGTGAGTTCGTTTTTTTGTGTGTGGGGAAGAAGCTCCACAGTGGGTTAACGTTCTTTAATCATCCAATCAAATCGATGATCGAGGCTTTTACATCTGGACAAAGTTACCGTTTCAATCTTACAAAGTAGAATCACTTTTTGGCATTTGTCGGCAATGTTCAAGCTGCCATACAAATTGCTCAAAGATGCTCTTTTGTTCGCAAAATTAACCTTTTGTCAAATGTTCTCGTCAGGCTGAAAAAATACAATTTAAGGAACTAAATAATTACGAGAAAATACAAAATGCGTTCTTAATTCTTTTTAAGTCGATCATTTTTCTTTTCTCAACAGGTCCGTAAGGAAGTGGCTGTCCCAAGAACTGTACCTGTAAGTAGACCAATCGTTTCATTTGTTCTTTACGTGCATGGAGTCTTTAATTTTATTGAAATGAAATAGATTGACGGTGGACGAAGCACCCCCCCCCCCCCCAAAAAAAAAACCCAAAAGAAGTTAAGCAACTAGAGCGTCATAGGGTGATTTGAAAGCGTTGAGTGAAGGAGCGCAAACAACATATTGAGGGAGGGAGTTCCAGGGTTGAACAACCCTTTCCGTGAAAAAGTGAAAGCGTAGTTTAGTCCGAGATGCAGAAATTGACGTTGACAAATAAATGCCAACTTTAGCTTTCTATATATCCGAGCACGAATCGATGGTTAAGTTGGTTGTGTCCACTCGACCCTTAAAACTACTGCTGGTCTACTTCCTCCCCCCCCCCCACTCCCCAAAACGGGGGGAAAGCATTCTATATGGGCTGTAGTACAGCCTATATTCTCCAGTTCTGCCTTTTTGCTTTACAGCGTGGTCCACAAAAAACTGACGACCCAACATTTTTTAAGTCCAACTTTTCTAGTTAGCACCCCTCAGAACCAGGAGAGGACAGAAATCAAATCTAATGAAACGGGAAGATTTCTGTCCTCTGCTAGTTCTGAGGGGGTGCTAACTAGAAAATTTGGACTTGAAAAATTTTGAGTCGTCAGTTTTTTTGTGGACCACCCTGTATTAGTAGTATTAAATTTGCCGAGTAGTACTAAATCCATAAAAACGTAAAAAAACTCAAAGTACACGAGCAAATCACACGAGTAAAAATAATAAATAAATATGGACTTAAGGCAGCTTTGTTTTTTTACTCAGTTAAGTTTTTACGTTTTATGGATAAAGTGTTTGCTTGACTTTGTCTTCTTAGCCGTATTTTTTATTGCTTGATAACGAAGCGGGGATTGCTTCGAAACGTTACAAACTGTGTATTTTATGCGCACTGTACCGTACTGGTTTTCTATTTTTTTTATTTAAATACCTCTTAGTGCTTATACTATTTTCATATACCCGGAATCACATCCGCTCATACCTCCCTAGCCCTAGCTGTCGACGCGCCATTAAACCTCTTTAATAATTATCGCGACGGAAATCTGCAGGACGTCCATCTTTAGTCGGTGGATTTAACTGAAAAAACATCTCGAAGAGCCAATGAGTTCGCTGCTTCAGCAGTGACATCACGCTGAAGCATCGGATAATTAATCGCGCGTTTAAGAACAACTTTGATGAGCTGTAGCGATAACGCTGAGCTGCGGAGAGTTTTAAGATGGGCGTTGAGTAACAGAATTCTAGCGTTTCGTAGAGGCTGAGTAATGCTGTGATACGCGTGTTGAAAGAATGCTGAATTTTTGTGTTTCCACTCCTCTGCCGAATATTTAATTTGCCTCAGTTTGTTACAACACGATAAATAAAAGCTTAATAATATGTACATATATACTATAGGAAAACGCTCATTAGGCACTGTCCTGCCTAGGGTGAATCATAAAGTAGCTGAAAATAGGCCTATAAGATGTAAGCTTACAAAATGTGGGCCGAAACTATAGGTGCACCTTATTTTATTGGCACATGGTTAGGTGGAGACCCGCCAAGTAAATCTAGGGGTGGAAATTGGCAAGCTTATGTTAAGTAGTGTTTCTTTCATGTGGCCATAAGTAAGGTACTGTATACGCCTACATGTTATAGGCCTACGTCTTACAGGTCTACTTTTCTGTATTTTATGAATCACCTGGTATATATTTAGGTACAGGTAAAGCCATGGACTACTATAAAAAGCTTTAGCTTTGTTTGTCAGCTAATCATAAGGTTTTTAACCTTTACTAAAGTACTGGAAGAGAAAAGTTTGCGATGAGATCGGTAATCTTTTTATCTCTTCGATGTGTCCACCAGTATTTACTTTTCTTTAGTAAAATGGTGTGTTCGTGAATAATATGGTTGAGGCTTGATAGACGAAATTACATTTCAGATGCCATTTCAACTAGCGTCTTCCCCGAACTATTCCTTCCTGCACTTCAAACGATGGCAAAGTATGCAACAGGGTTAAATACACAAAAGATTGCTCATTAACGATATCCGTCAAAATATTTGTTCCTTTTCAAGATCTGGAGCAGATTTTTATCAACAACGTGTTATTGTCCGTAAATTGCATCTGCTTAAACCGCAAACGAGTCGCTGATCGAGCCATCTTTAATATGCAAATATTTTTCCTTATTATCTCGTCACGTCATCACCGAAACTTACGTTTACTCTTTGTTTGTTCTTCTTCTTTTCGTAACATCAACTCACGAGATTTTCAGAACGAGTTTGAAAAGATCTGCCTATCGGATTGCAGAAAAACCCGCTTTAAAAATTGGATCAAATTTCCTTACTTCTCTATCCCCCCTATGGTCAGAGAGGAAAGAGAAAGCGGCCAAGTTATTACCAAGCCGAACTTAGACAAGATTTATATACGTGATGTTAAGGAAGAGAATCTCACAAGGGCAAGTATTAAAAAGAAAAAAAAAAAGAAAAAAATAAGATTCATAATAGCGCACAATAAAGCGAACCGCAGTTGGCCTAGGATGCGTGGAATGTTGCCAACTGAAAACTAAGGAGGATGAGCAGATATCCCCCGCGGGCGAATGCATTATTAGCGAGGGGAAGTAGGGCATAAGTCCATCAGATGGTTTGGCGTTGGACAGAAATATGTTGTTTTGTGGGATTTCTATTCTTTTTTTTTTTAATTCTTTTCGGTTTTGTATGTGCTGTAACTAAAAAGGCTCGACGGTATTCTGCGGAAATTGTTTTATGTTTTCTTCACTGGTTTATGAGAGTCGGTTTTCAACGTACCTGGATTTATGATATACCGGTATATGCAAAATATCAGCGTTACGTGGAGGTGGGGTGGGGGGACGAAGTATATAGCGGCAGTGTGAAGACGGGAAGATGGCGGCATACAAGTATAGCTTCCGCTACAGTTCGGCAGTGCCTTAGCTAGTTTTTTCGAAGGAGGGATGCAAGGGCAAAATGTGGGGCCCCTCCTCAACAAGTAAAACAAATTTAGTGGCAAAGTGTGACTACCAATCCCAACCAAAACGTTATCAATTTTGTCTTATTTGCCTCCCCCCCCCCCTTCCCCTGCCTCCTGGGCCCGGGTGCCTTACACCCTTTGCACCACCCCTAATTGCGTCACTGCAGTTCGGTTCCCGACAATTCGATCCTGAAAACTCGATCTGGTACTATTCGGTCCCAACAAATAAAGACCACCAACGACAAGTTGGACCCGAGTTAAAAAATTCCCAAATTAAAAAAAAAAATGTACCTTAAACATTGAGGCTCAACATTGTCTGTGACGATATTATCCCAGGTTAAGTTGTTCTAACCTTAAAAAGTTTGGAGAGATTTTGGTATGCGGACATTTTGGTGCAATATAAATTATGTGAAAACACAGATTTTACACATTTACCCCGTCAGTTTTCAAATTTTTGCAGTCAGTTTCCGACATTTCTGATTGGGTAAGCTTTATTAGGGTGTTTATCGTTCCCGCGAGAGGCCTCCACCTCCCCCCCCCCCCTCCCCACCCCAGTCCTCATTGCGCTGAGACTGTCGTGGAAGCACTAACAACTTAACAGATTTTATAGTACTTCGTGGACCTTTTCTTACTTACATTTATTTACATAAACCCACTGGTGAGTTTTTTCTTCTCTTTTTTTTTCGTGGGACTGAATTTTCGTACGGGTTATATTTTATGTGTGCATGCATGGCCCGAAGTTCTGTATGAACTTGTGTGTGCCGGGTTACAATATTAATAAACAAAAACGTATCGTTAAAAGTTAAAAGTAAGGGTCTAAAAGTCAAAATCTGTAAGAAACACGGACAAGCTTTGACTGTTAGGGTCTAAATGTCAAATTTGGCCATCGTGTTTAAACAGTGAAACAGTGTGATAAAGAAAAATTGAGCAAAAAAAAAAAAATGCAAAATATCAGAAACAATATCATTCCATTGTTATAATAACAACTTCAAAATTTTGAAAGGCTGATCATGTTATTTTAACATCAAACTTTATTATTTTTTATGCCGAATAAAAATTTTAAGATGAATGTTTTCCATTTTTTATTCGGCAATCTTTAGCAACTGCTCTGCCGTCCCCGGCACTGTGACTGAGGTTGGCGCTTATGACCTAGATGTCGACGTGCCACTAATCCTCCCCTGCATAAACCCTTTACATTTTTACCTATTTGCGTCATCAGACAACTTTTACACTAAAAGCCTTGATACATAAAACAACACCCGAAAGCACGTGAGTTAACTCTTTTAATTAATGGCTGAAGCGTACATTGGAAGTTAGGTAGATAAAGCATCTTATCTCTGCCAAGCCTACGCGGGCCCTAGCGTTAGTTGCGGCTACGAACATCTCTCATATAGCTTTGCCTTCGTATGGTACTTCACACGCAAAGCATTATTAGAGGTGTTAGTAGCTGCAACCTCCGTCAAGGCCCCGCCTAGGCTTGGAAGCGGTACGATGCGATATCTAGTTGACTTTCTAATCTAGACGGTTGAAAACCGCTGATAAGCCAACTGTGCGTGTCTTCGGCTTGTTCATTTTTAACCTTAAAGGCGCCTGTTCACCATTTTTGATAGCGTTTTCCATATTCTAAACACAGCATCCATGTACCAGATTCTCCGTCATCCAATAGGCTGATGTGGGTCACGTGTGGGTGAGAATAGCGTTTTTCCATTTTTAATTTACTGCTGTATAATTTCTTTACACTGCTCGAAGATTTTACGGTGCTGCATCTAGGAGGTGAAAAGGCGCCTTTGAGGTGAATGAAATTTACGCTTCTTGCAATGGAGTGAAATGGTGTAGTACGTCTTTGCCCATCAGCTTAACGCTTCCGCTAGTGGTGTCCTCGAACAAGGACATAAAGTGTTCGGGCCACAAAATAAATCCCCCCGCGCGCCTCAAGCTTTGTGAGGGGGCCCCGGGCCCCCTAACCCCGAGCAAAGCGAGCTGCAAAAGCCCAATGGTCAGCGTCCTCGTATGTTTAAAAAATGCGTACAGGGATGATAAAAGAACACTAAAAAGCACTACGCATTCAACGAAATAAACAGTACTATAAGGTATTGTTTATCTCGTTGAATACGTGGTGCTTTGTAGTGTTCTTTTATCGTTAGCGTCCTCGTCTTCAAACCAAGTGAATGCTGGTTCAAATCCCACTACCGACCCATGGGGCTTAAAAAAAAATCACCAGAAAAAATTCATTAGTGAAAGGGTTAACTTAAAGGCCGGTTGCCACCAAATTATCATTGCAACATCTAGGCCAATCGAGTTCTATCTCGCAGGAACCAAAGGAATGCACTAAGCAAAACTTTTAAACGCAACAAACAAGCCACGTGACTCGTAAATTGTCGAATAAAAATTTGGTACGCCCTCGTGCACCTGGAAAAAAGCTATAAAGATTAACGATACTGATGTCACGAGATGGCGCCACGGAAAAATGTAAAGAAAATCCCCTGGCGCCATCTAGCGACACTAATATCGTTAATTTTTACAGCTTGTTTCCAGGTGGTTCCGAGGGCGTACCAAATTTTTACTCAGTAATTAACGAGTTGCATGGTTTATTTGTTGCGTTTAAGAGTTTTGCTTTGTGCATTCCTTTGCTTCCTGCGAGAGAGAACGCGATAGGCCTAGATGCTGCAATGCGAATTTGGTGGGAACCGGCCTTTAATCTGTTGTTGTTCGAAAACTTCAGTAACCAAAGTGTGGATAAACTGATTCCTGGGTGTGTTTTTCCAACTGTTTTCGGTTGGTTGGAACATGAAGAAAAAAAAAAAGATTTAACGTTTTGTAGTATTTCCGTTTTATTTTTATCGTGCAATGCCATCGAGAAATAATTTATGAGCCTCTATTGTTTTCTTTAGTATTGTAGCTTCAATAGGAAGATCCGCCTTCAGACGTGTTTGGTGTTGATGCGCATGCGCTCTGCCTGTCCTGGTGACGGGGCGATGATTAGGCTTGACTCGGGCGATTCAAAAGGGGAAGACTTCGATTAACGAAGAAGTTAATCTAGATGAGGCTCACGTTCCAGCCGATCTGCGCATGCCCGGCTTGATTAATGGCCCCCGGGATAAACATCACCACGTCGTGAAGGGAAGAACTGAAAAGGAGAGAAGGAGAATTGCTGCCAAATATAATGTAGACACAAAGAAAAATGGCGGCAACAGTTAACCCACTCTTTTAAAGGGATATACCTCCCAGCGCCATTTTTCTCGATCCTCCACATCAAGTACGGCCCCAAAGGTCTATTTCCTTATCGTTAGTCTTTCCCTAGCAAAAAATCTTTTTTTAAATGTGGCGTCTAGGAGATTTTCTGTTGAATATTAAGGAACTTTATTTACGAACGAACCGTAACTATATGATGCTTTGCGCGCTTACAATAACCATGACGTAACCATCTCTGTGTGTGCGTGTACTAATTTGCTAATAATTACGATGAGGTCAAAAATCTAAAAGCATAATGCGGTAAAAATTAAAATAAATTATTCCAATAGATCGCCGAAGCAAAATTATAAGACACGATAGCTTAGAAAATTATAAATTGTGATGTTAAAATACGAGAATCATTCCGGTTTGTCTATTAGGCACACGATTAATGCGTTCATGCTGGTTCGTCTATTCAGCACAATGCCAAATGAGACAGCAGCTACGTTCTTTCACTGCGAAGAACGCAGCTACAAACTCAGATGACCTTTGTGTTCGTATTAGCGCGGAAGGAGACCAGCGCGAATTGTTATAAGACAGGCGGAATGTTATAAGGCAGGCCGGGTGTCCTTTTAAAGCTATTATTACAGAATCCACGTGTAGGATGTGCCAATGGTTAAGAGAAGGCGTGTCCTGGTGTCGAAGGGGTTCATTATCTGTTAATCAGAAGATTCTCAGAAGATTAAAGAAGATAAAATCAATGACCCACAACGAAAAACTAAGAGCTGAGGGTTCTATGGGAACCCATGTGTAGTGAGTAAATAGCAGCTGATTGCTCTCCGATCCAAGAGGGTGCGAAACCGAACCGCCCGTGGTTCAGTAGTAGAATTCTCGTCTCCCCGGGTTAAATTCCCGGCCGATGCACCATTTTATAGTTTCAAGGGTTGGATTATGGGCGGCATTATGAAAGAATTACAAATAGTAGTAATTCTACTATTTTATTAAATAGTATTTTATTGCTCTAGATGTTGAAGGGCTGACCTGCCACTGCCTAATCTGCTATAAATAATTCTAATGGGATAAGGGTGAAGATAAATTAGTTTTTTGGGGGAATGATTACTTAAGTAGGGACTTGTGGAGGAAAAGGAGGTATAATTTCAAGTTAAAATACCGAGGGTACACGGGTATAAGTCGCGTTATCTTAAGTCGACGTAGCTTACATCGATAGGTCTTATGAGCGCTTTAAGAACGTCCGTGTAACCACCTAAAACCATTTCAAGTCGCTTTATCTCAAACCACCTCGTTACGTCGTCGTAAGAAGTTGAAGCGCTTTAACAACCTACGTGAACCCACCTAACACCCATTTTCTACGTCGCTCTAAGGACTGCTTCCTTGTGATTGGTTGAAAAGAGCACACGTAAACGTCACGAAACTAGGACGGCAACCTTTCTCTTCGTTAAAACGAAGTCGAAAGCTAGCTAGCTGAATGGGGACTTGGGACCCGTAAAGAAGGGTTTGCTTGATGGGCGGATTAGATAAACGCGACTCTACAGCGACTTGGCAGAAACCTCCGTGTACCCGCGTCGATGTGAGTTCAAGTCGACGTAAGGTAAAGCGACGGAAGGCAAAGCGACTTAAGAAACCCTCAGACGAAACGCAAATTACAAGTTTGAGAGCCGGGGACGGAATGGCAGTTTTGGAATGGGGATGCCGTGGTATTGTTAACAGGGCGCTATTGTTGGCATGGCGAGCTCGTAGTTTACATTCATTGTTAATACGACTGTTAAGAGAACAACTTTACAATGTGAACAGTATATCAGGAATATCAGTAGTTCAGGTAGTATGTAATGTTTTTTTGTAGGGAGCGTACGATCGAGGGTCAAAGCTCCGGAAATAAATTGAATTGAATTGAAGGAAGGCAAATTGAGAGGCAGATCCGGATGCCAAGAGCTTTAGCGATCAATGCTACGTCGTCCAGAATTAACTGACGAGAAAGTCAATCTCTATCAGAATGTGGAGGAGCTTAATTTTATATGAGAGAAAATATAATAAGACAACTTTTACTTCCTTGACTCTTTACTACTTTGTTGCTAGTGGAAGAACGGGGGGGGGGGATCACTAGGCCCTCCACCCCCCTCCCAAAAATGACTAAGGGGAATATTTCGGTCGCATTTAACTTTTGAGTTGACTTGTGGTATATAATGAGAGTAGAGTGGTATTATTCGCAAGCTCTTCTTAAGAACTCCTCCCATGTAGCGTGTTTGTCCAGGGCCTGGCGTTTGGACAGTGGACGTCTTCTGGCATCAATTTATTCATGGCAAACAATTAGTGTTCTTGGCAGTGTCGAGTTACATTGCAGTCTAGCGCATTGGAGCCCAGTCTAAAGATCCGGTTTGTATTCACCGGTCTCATGGTGACACGTGACTTATTATTATTGGGTTTTTTTTTTTTTTTTAGTTATTATTTCTGCTTACTTTTTCATCGACTGTTTGCACAATTGTGGTCTTCATTTATTTATACTGTTTAAGCTAAGCTGGTAAAACGTTATCTACATTATTAATAACGGAGGCGAGCGAGGACTATTAGCATCATCAGACACAACAATGCCGCATGAGAAACTGCTCGTCAGTAACTCTTCTGCAATCCAGATAAATAAGATACCGACGGGAGTACGATGGGTGCAGGCCGTCCATAGGCCGGTTCGTTAGACGAAGTTCCGTCCTTAGGCTTGTTCCAGCTAGTCTAACCAAAACCTTAAACCTAACCGAATTTCAACTTTCCGGCTGTTAGGCCTATTCAGCAGTGGCGTGCACAGGAGAGGGGGGATGAGGTGGTGCCCCTGCCTTTTCACCAAATGCCCTTTAAAAAAATGACCTTTTTGTGCCGATATTTGCTGGTGCGGGCAGTGCCTATGAAAGGGCCTAATAAACTAAAAATGGCCTAAAAAGGGTAAAAAAATAAGGCCATGAAAATGGCAAAAATGCTAAAGAAGCGGAAGAACAGGATAAAACAAAGAGCAAAATAAGAAGAAAAAAAAGAGAAAGGGCCCAGAAAAAAATGTCCACTAAAACTTACTGTGCTCTCTACTAAAGTTGCCCCAGTCCACTCGGGGGCCTGTTCATGCTACTACTGCTGTATGCAGTAAAAGATGACTCCAGTCCTGGTAAGTATTTCCTTACAATTTCCTTTCGCGTTATCCTTTGGCAGCGCGTCACCACGAAAAATGGAATATACCTAAGTCCCAACGCTCACGTTGACGGGTTTCCAGGAACTGCGATTAACGTCAGAGAGTATGCATCTCAGTGGTCAGCGTTGTCGGCTGCCAGCTTAGTGAACACCAGATTGAATCCCCGACCGACCATAGTTTAAGAACCGTTTGATGATGCGAAAGATCTTAGCGGTGCGCCGAGCTTCCAGTGAGCGCTGGGGATCTGTAGTTCAACTTGTGGGCTGTCCTTCGACACATGACCAAGCACGCGTTGCTTTGGATTGTGGGAAACCTAAACTGAAGCTAAACAGCAACTTCACGAACGAAACAAATCATAGACCGAGGGTACACGGAGGTTTCTTAAATCACTTGTCTTACGTCCACGTAGCTTACGTCGATGTAGTGCTTTAAGAACGTCCGTGTTACCAATTAAAACCACAAGGTGGTTTGAGATAAAGCGACTCGAAAGTGGTTTTAGTCACGTCGACGTAAGGAGTTGAAGCGCTTTAACTACCTACGTGTACCCACCTAGAGCCCATTTGCTACGTCGCTGCTTTCCTTTGATTGGTTGAAACGAGTACGCTGAAACGTCACGAAGCTAGGGCGGAACCTGTCACTTCCTTTCAACGAAGTCGAAAGCACAGCTAGTTGAATGGGGACATGGGAATAGAGAGGGGTTTGGTTGATAGGGGATTACATAAACGCGACGCTACGTCGACTTAGCAGAAACTTCCGTCACTCCAACTTGAATGTCCGTGTAACCACCATATCCTAAAGCGACGTGAGTTCAAGTCGACATAAGTTAAAGCAACTTAAGAAACTTCCATGTACCCTTGATCATAGTTGTGCAATGAAGGCTATGCTTTGCTGGGCTTATCAGCTTTTTTTTCATAGTGTAGTCCTAAATATAGTTTACGGCAAGCCCATAATTACGAATGGAGGTTTACTTGATCGAATCTAGAAAAACGTCACGAGGTGAGGCAGAATAAAAGAACATCGAGTCGCAAATACGTTCTGGGTGTTTGCACTCCACGATAATAAGCTCCAGGGCGTTTATTCAAGGATTATTATACGTTACCCTTCTTCCGCCGCTCCCTCCCCACCAGTCCAGCCCGTCCTTTTCTACGTGGTCTTTTTGAGGTTTTTAATTTAAGTTTATTTAGGATAAGGAGTATTAATTCAGGTTTCAGGTGCACTGACAAGCCATTCGTCCGTTGTCGCTATAATAAATAAACTAATCATTTTAAAACTAGCGGAGTCGCTCGCTTCGCTCGCTCATTCCGCGTCGTCTCGGCTCCCCCTCCTTCCCCTCATTTAATTTGCCGTTCGGTCAGTAGATGGCATCGTATGTTCGCGCTGCTGGTCGTTGCTTTCCGGGCGCCGCTACTGTCTCTGCGGGGCTTGGCTGCTACTCTTATAATTTGCCGTTCCGTCGGTAGATGGAGGAGATGGCATCGTATGTCCTGCTTGCTGCTGCGCTGCAGATGGCTGCTGATGGCTGCTGCGCCGCAGATGTGTTGCGACTCTTGTGTAATTATATATATAGATTCTAAGTACAAGACAGAGTGGTATAGGGATTGCTCCAGAGTACAAACAACAATTGTTCGTTGATCAGTAAAACACATGATCTGCTCACCAAGGTTAATTTTCCCCGAGCATCCTTACTTACCATGGTATGTACACTACGTGTACGTTGTTTTTCTTAGGGAATCTTTCGTAGAATTCTTTATCCTCTTCTTCCGACCCTATTTCTCTTCTTTCAGACATCCTTTCAAGAAATGGTTGCTCCTTTCCCGTGGACAGATACAACCCAACATTTGCATCTTAAAATCTTGATGTTGAATGTGGTTGTCGTGGTTAGAGGTAACATGCCCTGCTCCTGACAGCAAGAATCCACCACACGGTCATTAAAATCCACAAAAAGCATTTAATTTTCAAGGGATAATTTTCCCCTTTCGTCAAAAGAAAAAATACACAAAATAGTTACACCCTTCCACCAAACTGAAAGGGGAAGGGTGTAACCATTTTGTGTATTTTTTATTGTGACCAAGGGGGGAAATTATTCCTTGAAAATTAAATGCTCTTTGTGGATTTTAATGACCGTGTGGTGGATTCTTGCTGTCAGGAGCAGGGCATATTGCTTTTAACATTTGCAGTACAATGACTTTTGAAGTGTCAATTTCCAGCTTTCAACTTCACTACGTTGTGAATCAAGCAGTGCTACTGTTGTACTTCACGCAAACATTTACGTGCTAACTGTAACAATACAAAATCTTGTTGTTAGGAAAGCGAAGACTTGTTGACTTTTTCGGGGCAGGGTGGTACAGCCACGGTAATTTGACGGAAATTTTTCCATCAAGTCTTGTTTCCGTTCTACTGAGACGTGCATCAGGAACCTCGCGTCACTTAAAATTTGCGTTAGTATCACACCGTACATGTTTTATTCTTGTTTCACTGATTTTAAGGATTTTATTTTTGGTATGGTAAGGTTTAATACATACAGCCCTTACTTACATCCTGCTTTCTGTGTAGCAAGATGTAAGGCTGTATTATGGTAATATAGGGTGATCTTTAGGGATGGGTTGATTTCAGTTTTTCACTTCGGTTTCGGTTTTACATGCCCGCAAAACCACGGTTTCCGTTTCGGTATGGGTATCGGATTTTGCCACCCCCCCCCCCCCCAATTTTTCATTTTTTTTTGTTTGTAATAGTGGCGGATTTAAGGAAGCAGCTGTAACCCAAGAACGTTCATTGTTATTAGTTCTATTTTACTACTGATGCTTGGGAAATGAATGAAGGCCCTTTTTACCATGAAGGCCCATAAAGGTCCTTTTACGTCGAAGGCCCGGGAAGGCGGGCCTTGCCCCCCCCCCCCCCCCCATTAAATCCGCCCCTGATAAATACTAGCTTCGAACTCGCTCCTGCTTTCACTTTCAGCAGCGTCATTGGCTGTGGCACCACATTACTCTACTATTTTTTTTTTTTTCTATATGACAGGATCTTCGCTGTCATTTATATTTGGAAAATGATAATTATTTAAAAATTTAAAACAGCAAATCAATCTTTGATATTTCGAACACCGTACGAAAAACTGTCATAAAATCTGAATCGGTTTCGATTTTCAGTATAAACCGACAATTTTCGGTTTCGGTTTCGGTTACCAACCCATCCCTAATGATTTTTTGCATAGACCTATTATATTTAATGCACTCATTTCGCTTGCGGCCATCACATATATCATCTGCCACATCTCCTTTAAGCAAACCGTAAAAGAAGGTTGGTTTAGGCGGCGGCAACAGAAGCGTGATACAGCTGCGGGCTAAGACTTTCATTGCACTTTCTATCAATCCACGTTCGTCTGTGTGTCTCCTTCACTATCTCTCCATCTGAAATTATGGCAAGTTTCGAGCGCCGCAGCGTCTTAGCTTCAGTCATGAAAAGAAAAGAGGCTGGCTGAGCGTGGGCGTGAGTGCGGGGGAGGTGGGAGGTGGTGAGAGGATGTAGGTTTCTCTTCTTCTCAATAGCTTAGCTTTAGTAGAGTCAGTAGTAGTGACTGGATCTCTCTCTCTCTCTCTCTCTCTCTGCCCCGTTCTTTTCGATTGTACTATCCATCTATCTATTTCTCTCTTAACTTAATGGACGATCGCAACATTTAATTTTGAGACGCTCGAACCATGTAATCACAGGCCGGGAAATTACAGGTTCCCCATTGTAGCAGGCCATTATTCGCGGCATAAAAATCTCGCGATGATCGTCTTCATCAGGACGGAGGTCCGAAATGTAGACTACGGGGGCTACGAAGCTGTCTTTCTCTCACGTGCGGGGAGATGTAGCTCAGCTTTGCGTAGATTCGTTTCGTTAGTTGAGGCAGAGGTGAAAGAATGGAGGCAGGCAGCTATCGTAGAAAGGTGGGGTTGGGGCGGGGTGAGGGTGATAGGGGAGGCTGAGAAATTAAGGGGATTAGATTGGAAATGGGAAAAATACGGAAATGAGAGAATAAAGGTTTAAAGGTGAGCGGGTGTTTGATGGAACTTTTGAGAAGGTAGTCGAATAGAAATGGAGTCATGTCATGGACGAGACTGCCCGTTCTGTGGACTGCCACGTCGGCTATTTTTAAGCGTGGAACAAGTTAAAATATAAATCCATTAAAAAAGTTTCAACAATCAAGAATTGGTTTATTGAATCAGGCTAACAGTACAAAACACAGTATGTGCCCTCACCCCACAGGCGCTAATGGCTACCATAATAAAAATAACTAAAAAAAAAGCAAACATTACAAAATATTAACTTATGCAACAAATGCAAACAAACGTACAAACAAAACACCTTAAACAAGAAGGCAGTACAAACACAAGAGGAACTACGAAAAAAGACACACAGTCACATCATGTGCATTGTAGTATAAAATAATAATAAAATAAATATGCTCCAAAGAAACAAAGAAAATTTAAATACCTAAAAGTGCTGAAAATATTCTTCAGCGTGTAACTGCCACTCATTTGGCCCGTTTCTGGGCTGTTTTCATTGAATTACAGCTGTTTTGGCTGATTTCTGGCTAGTTCCACACATTTGGCCTGTTTCTGAGCTGTTTTCACTGAAGTATAAATAAATTTTCAAGGGCGACAGTACCGCTATCCAGTGGCCACCGAAAAAGGCATTTCAGGAAGTAAAATAATTAGACGTAAATCGCTGCAAATAATATAAAAGAAAATTGGAAATAAGCCACTAGTATGGCCACCTGTCCAATGGCTGTATCATTAAAGACGGTATGGCGTGATCGGGTGATGGACTGGTTCGCCGGTTCGAATCCGGGTCACGTCACTTGAAAGAAACGTAAGTGCGTAAAAGGTGGCTTACTGTTCTACAGTTTTCTGGTGTATGATTTTCGCTGATAGCTTATTACAAATTTTTCATTAAGAAAGCCTCACCGAGTCTTGGAAAAAGGAGCTGTGGCTGTGGAGCTGTGGAGACGTCCGAGATACTGAGTGCTATTCGGGCTACGCATTTCGTTAGTTCAAAGCCCGGTCACGTTACCACAGTGTAAGGCCAGTCCAAATCTTAAAGTTAGCGTGTGATTTTCGCCGTTTTGCTATGCACTTTTCTTTTCTTCTGTATAATTTTATTATTATTATAATATAATATAATATAATATAATATAATATAATATAATATAATATAATCTATAATTAAGCGATTAACTTTCCATAACGGCTCGTATTCTTTTCATTCCACTCTGAGTGGTTCGTTCGTAGATCAGACAGGCGTATGCACTCGATTTCCACTCGCGCCAAGAATGCCATTTGCTTATTTTAACATAAGTTTTGTTGAGAGTTTTGTAAAAGATTTGCCTTCTAACTCTTCTAATTAAAAAATAAATAAATAAATAAATAAATAAAAAAAAAAAAAATTGGGAGTGTATCTAATGGTGAAAACCGTTTGTCTCTGTCCAGTACCATTCTATTGTTGATGGACTCACTTGTCGGCCACTTCCTGTCTCTTGTAGGCCACTTCCGCTTCATATTTCCGTTTTTTTAAATTCCCTTCAACTAGTTTTTGGATGCTAAATGTAATGGTGAAAACAGCTTGTCTCTACATGGTACCGTTTCGGAGTTGAATAAGGTGACGGACGGACGGGCAAAGTCGTTGCTGTAGCCTACAGAAGACTAAAAACCAACCAAAGGACTGTATAATAAGTTCTAGCTTCCTGTGGCTTCAGATGGGAACGTGTTAAACCCTCACGTGTATGATAAGTTCCCAAATGTACAAAAGTAACCGAACGATTAGAGGTTAATAATCTATCTTTAGATGAAAAGCATGAGGCTTAAACAGCTCGACCACACTGACACGGTTTTAATCATTTTAATCCCTCGATCCTCCCCACCCTCTCCAGTTTTCAGAGATTTAAGCCCAAAAACCCATAGAAATAGGTTAGTACCCGTATTCATACTTATTTTATTTTAGTTCATTGGTATTTTCCGTTGGTTTACACTTACACCTACAGTGTGTTTTTAAATACTTTTGCGTTTTCAGTACGTCCAAAGCAAAATTTGTTACGGATTCCTGCCAAGATTTCACCCGTTGAAATGATGATGTTTAATGCAAGATAACCCACTAAGTAACAGTTGAAAGTAAATGAAAAACTTCAAATAATGCCGATACTGAGCAATGCCATTTCATCGGCTGAGTAAAGCTAGCGTTTGCTATCACGACTTTAAACGGAGAATAGTTGGCGGGAATCTGCAGCAAACGAGAATTACCACGTTTCACACCACGACAATTCACTCACACTCGTCTGTTGGGAAACAAATTTAAGAAACAAGAAATAATTGTCTACTGTTCTGATTGGTCTATGTTTTCGTTTTATCTGCTAACGCATGGCCTACTCCCTTATACCCCCCCCCCCCCAACAAGAAAAAATATATCTAATGCATGTTAGAGCATTTATTCGCTCATTTCTGTTAACTGTTTTGGCAATTACATTTTTAAAGTCAACAAAATCTTACACCCACGGTACACTGAAGAAATAATATATTTTTTATCATTAAATTGGCCTGGTTTGGTCTGTTTTCTAAATATGTTCGGTCCATTCCTGCAAAGAAATTTGTACGTTCGTGCAGTTTCCGGTTATTTTCTTCTAATACTTACCAAATTTTCTACTCACTTGTTTTTATTCCTTAAAGACCTGGCCCCCTTTACCCCATTAAGTGTGTTCGTCTTCCCATGACTCCCCACCGTACCCCTCTTTTCCCTTTTTCCTTTGCACAGAGCCGTGTCTAATCTAAGCTTTAAACCTCGCACGTTAATGAATTCACGTAGGGGGG
>JAHWFP010115884.1:17850-31909 GCA_023313725.1 Lithobius niger | reverse complement strand
GTATAATACAGTTTCTGAAGACGTAATTTGGTGCAAAAAGTGTTGGGCCTAAGATGTGGCGCGGAGGTACGCCTCTGGTATCACGATATAAGCGGTGGAGGAGATAGGGTGGGGGGAGAAAAAAAAGGAGGCTCCCCCTCTCTCTGAAATGCCTAATGGTTCGTTGCACCCGTTTGCCTGGTTAATTACGAAACGGGATGGAATGAAGCAAGACACAAATAACGTTCTTCTCAATCCACAACATGTGTATATACTTCCGGACTTTCCTCTCCCACCACCCGTGTAGTTTCGTTCGTTGTAATTATTCACGTCACTGCTGTCTTGTACATTTTCTCCTTGTTCGCCACTCTTCCCATCACTCCACTGTCGTAACAACCTAGTCCTGGTAATTACGTATTTCTCTAGAAAACAGATTCCCAATTCCAACAAGTTTAATTATCTTTCCTGTAAACTGCATGGAAAATGAGGTGGAAGAACGTTTTTGTTGATCTCGCGTAATTTCGTATCGTTGTTGGCGCATTTAATGGAAATTATCAGTATGGTGCGGTGCGTTGCAATTCAAATGTTACAGTGGCTTTGGTTCCTGTATATGCGGAAAGAGAAAGGCCCCTGGAAGTGCGCTCGTTCTCATGCCAAGTCTGGCACCTAAATGATCGTAGGAATATACTAGCAAAATTGTCCGTCTTTGTCCCAATGCAAACGCAGCAATTAAAAGGACATTTAAATATTCCTCTTCAGTTAAAAGGACGTTAATCCGAACTTCATACCTGACAAGTGAGAACTTTTTAGATATATTAATTCAAGAAATTCACCGCTAATTGAAAATGTATCTAAATAATACATCTATCTTGTTTGGTGGCGGTAACGAGATCAGCCATAAGGGAGAAATCTGACTTCGTGTGAACCAGGGGTGCCACAGATAAAATCTTCACGAACCCCTAAAGATAAAGACGGTTCAATTTTCGCAAGTATGGCACAATGCTACCAATTTCCGAAGACTCGCGGGGAAGGTGACATTGTAAAGTTCAGAGACAGAAACGGATTTGTACAGGGTTCCAGGGTTGAAACTCAGGGAAAACCCAGGGAATTCTCCTAGTTTTCACAAAAACCTGGAAAATTCAGGGGGGGGGGGGGAACAAGTTGGACATTGAAAGCTAATCTTCAGAGCTGCAAATCTTTGGAAACAAATAAAATCGCATCCAAACTTATAGGGCTAGGCCTAACTATATTAAACACAGAGTTAAAAAATGTTATGTTCTATTGTCACACCTGAAAGTATATCTGGCTATACTCTTTTACA
Source organism: Lithobius niger (assembly GCA_023313725.1). Lineage (NCBI taxonomy): Eukaryota > Metazoa > Arthropoda > Chilopoda > Lithobiomorpha > Lithobiidae > Lithobius > Lithobius niger. Next base: position 30,609 of record JAHWFP010115884.1, on the reverse strand, counting down.
CTGTTTATAAACAAGTAAAACTGAAAATGTGTTAAAAAAGATTCCTTCCTGAAATTACGGTAAGTAGCCTGGAAATTGACCTCCACTATTCTGGAAAACCTGGAAACCTCAAGAAAATTTTCTTCAGTATTTTGGCGGGAACCCTGTTGTAACAATTGACGTATTTCATGATGGTTAAGACGTCGTGTACGCAGGCGACTTTTGATCGCGTTTCTTTGGTACATTTCTGCACTGAAGTGGACTCGATTCTAGTGGTAATACAATGGGAAAGGCGTTACATTAGGGGCCAGTCAGTATTCATCAGGGATACGGCCGTGAGTACTAAGCGCAGACGTAATTTGCGTGAAGAAATGAGGATTTTCCTGTTTGGGAGCGGCAATTTTTTTTGATCCTCTTAAGGCAGAGTTTTTTTTTTTAACTGCCTCAAAAGTTTTGGTAAAGTTTTCTCTTCGTCATCATTCTCCGATTGTGGCCCCCTTCCAAAATGTTCACTGTAGGCTTACGTCTATGCTGGAAATTCATTCATTTCTCCTTGCCTTGCATTGTTAAACAATATTCGTTCATCTAGCCTGTTGCAAAATCATCAGCACTTAAAAATGAATAAAGAACGAAAAGTGGAGATTATTATTTTGTGCGTCGTTTTGCACTTGAAATAGCGCATTGAGGATTTGTCACATGCACTTAGACTATGTCGTCGCTTGCACTGCCACCACAATACCCACCAAAAAGAAATCTTTAAGTTAGAAAAAAAAGTATCAGGGACACCAGCATGTTTACAGCATTGTTACATGTTTTGCTGGTGTTGCTATCTGTCACTCAGGAAAGTTTTTTTGATAATGTTCTAGTTTTTTTTGTGCTTCGAGAATAAACACAATGGTGAAATAATAAAATATGTAGGCTATACAAGAAAAGGAGTCTTAATCACTGTATGCAGTCGCAACGCAAATGTAGAATCTCATTATGACTACTACCTTCAAGACCATATTACCATACACACTTCATTGTTTTTACCATAATGGACGATACAGACGTCGTTCCTTTCTTCCTCCCCCTCTCTCATTACGTTGTGTGTGTGTGTGTACCTTTTTATTAGTTTCAGCCAATTTCGTTTTCTTAATCTATTCCGTATGCGTGTTTAAAACTATGTTTTTCTCCCTTCGTCAAGTTAATCAAACCGCCCAACTGAAAAGCATTAGCCTAAAAAAAAAAATACTCGTAAATTACCCCCCGGGCCTTGCATGCTTTGTCATTCTTTTCTAGAAAATTCGTTTATTTTCGTTTTTTTCCCTTCAAATCCGTAAATATAAATGCTTCTCGTCTTCATGAATATTTAAATTAGTTAACGATTTTTCATGTCCCAAATCGAGAAATGGGAGAAGGATGACCTTTTTCTTTTTAATTAAGAGACAAAATCAATGTCATTGTTGCTGCTGAAACCTTTTTATGTTTTATCGGGGGGTGGATGGGAGGGCGGAGGTTGGAGAGGTCGAGAGAGGGGTAAGCTGTGTAATGGGACGATAGGGTTAAGTAGAAGATGAATTTCGATTAATTAGTAAGCGAAATAAAGATTTCCCTAATGCCCTTGTTTGTCTAAATCGTTTTTGTCTGTATTATTAAGAAATAATCTGTAATCGTGTGCGGTTACTCACGTGTAAAATCAGAGCCAAGGGGGGGGGGGGGTCATGTGGACCCGCTGTACCCAGGCCCGGTCACTCAGGGGGCCCGCACGGACTGAAACATTTTTTTTCCCAATTATAATTTATGAGAGCTATGAGTAACGCATTCGATTTGTGAGTATTGCGATTTTTTTATACTCCTAACAACAAAACTCCAATCCAACGGCAACGAGCACGGAGCAGGAGCACTGCAGTGCTAGCCTGTCAGCCTGTTAGGCAGGGAAGCTTTCAAACCTAAGCAGCTCATATTAATGAATGAACCAATTCGTTAACTACAATTCTGGCCGACGAATATTTTATACATATATAGTGTAATTTTTTTTCCGATTTCAGTTGGGGGAAGGCCGCCGTTGTAGTTAGTCCCAGGCCGCCGTTGTAGTTAGTCCCAGGCCCCGTATTTTAGCATCCCTTTCCTACTTCACCAGCTTTTTGAGGCAATCATTTCCTATTTGTTGAATTTGTGGGATCTTAACCGCTTAATTCCCTGTAAAATTCGGTTACATACATTCGTGACTTGGGCATTCATTTGAATTTTGATTTAAAGCCATCTATCCACTGCGGTATCATAACCAAATTTGCTTTCGCTAGACTTTCGATCGTTAAGCAGTGTTTTCTGACTCTTGGTCGCCAAACTTTAGTGTGGGCATTCAAAGTATACGTTAGGCCTCTCCTGGTGTATGCCAGCCCGGTTTGGTCTCTATACCTCTTTGGTGACATTGACCGACTGGAGTCCGTACAGCGCAGTTTTACACGTTCCCTACGTGGACTCCGTCAGTTTTCACCTGGGCAAAGATTACGTATGCTTAGTCTTGAGCCCCTCGATCTACGACGCCTAAAAGCGGACTAAGGCCCGTATTCTGAACGCTGACTAAAGCTCGTACTTGACTTGAAATGACGTCACACCTATTTAGTGCCATTCACCACCAGAACTTCGTTTCGATACATTTGGAAGAAATCGGGTGATGAATGGCACTTAATAGGTGTGACGTCATTTGACTTGAAATGACGTCACACCTATTAAGTGCCATTCACCACCCGATTCCTTCCAAATGTATCCAAATGAAGTTCTGGTGGTGAATGGCACTAAATAGGTATGACGTCATTTCAAGTCAAGTACGAGCTTTAGTCAGCGTTCAGAATACGGGCCTCAAACTTCACATTCACATTCAAATCCATGGCATGCTACCCTTTGACCTACCTTTCTTCGAACGAAGTGCGGTTAGTAGTACTCGAGGGCACTCTCTGAAATTGAGAATATTGGGATGCCACCTTGACTGTCGGAAGCATTTTTCTTACTAATCTAATCGTATTGTGGCCCAGCGGTACTCCCTCCCTGGGGCTGTGGTGTCTGCGAGTTTGCTGGGTGCCTTCCGGGGGATATTAAATAAACTAGATCTTTCCCGTCTCCTTGGGCGCTCCTATCAGTGATGCCACCAGAGTTCTACTGGGACGGTGTTAGTGGCCGCACCAGCGAACCATCCGGATCCCCACCTACCTTCGTAGGGGTGAATCACATTATTATTATTATTATTTTCGGCCGAATTCAATTAGAAATTGCAAATTCTTGTCTATGCCCAATGTGCAATTTAAATTTTAATATAACCCCCTTCACGCCCCTTCATGCAACGTGGCGAGCCATGAACATCTTTGAAACTGGATTACCGACTGGTTACGACTTTATTTCGGATCACCATTTGGACAATTACCAAGAAAAGATTTAGTAAATTCTTCCCCAAGTCACTGTAATCCAAAGTCCCTACTTAACAGCATTAGCCAAATTACGTCGTGCAAGCCCCAACTCAGTGAACGCGGCCGGCCAACTAACTAAACACGCTACACGGACTGGCGGCCCAAGTGCTCTCACAGTCCTGCCACCCTGCCCTCGATTCTAGTTGACTGTGACCGAGGTTGGCGCTAACGACCTATGTCGATGCGCCACAAAACCTCATCTCCCCCCCCCCCCCCCCGGGCCGAGGGGGGTGGACCAAAGGAGGGGCCCGGGACATTGTCTTTGAGGAGGCCACAAATTTACTTTTTTTTTTATATTTTCAGGAAATTTTACTAAGTCAGGCCTTTTTTCCCCGACAGTTTCAGAAAAGTTTCGGTTTTATTTGCCTTGGAAGGGGCCCCATGGGATGATCATTTTAATCTTTTCAAGATTTTCTCTAAATTTGCCTGCGGCTTTTCGAATATTTCGGAAAAATTTCCAAGCTTATTGTGTGTTCGGCGTATCTTGTGTCCTGGAAGTATTTTACGAGCGACTACGTCTTCCTGAGGGGGCGGCTTTAATCGACGGCCGCCATTGTTTTTGTAACCATCTTGGATATCAACAAGGCACGCTGCTGCCAAAAACGTACAATCGATCCACACTTTAGAGGGGCCGCAAAATCCTCGGCATCACCCATCGGATGGGCCCACCTCCATTCAAGCACTCATTGACTCATTTTGAACGAAGGAGAAAGATGGCACGCATCACGTGTTGTGTTTCATAAGAATGCTACTTTTTGTTTTTGACCCGCAATATGCAATACAGGCATATCTCTTAGGTTGAAGAATGCTTTGAGGGCTTAGCTCAAACGGCAACTTTAAGCAATTTAAAATTTTTTATTGTCTGACGGTTTAAACTTAAAATAAGTTTGTTCTTTAATTCTCGCAGGGGGGGAGGGGGTTAGCTACTCACTTCTTCCTCTATGATCTTCAGGCAGGAAGATACGTTGTGTATGTACCCTTCCTGGAAGGTGAAAATTATTCGGTTTTCGTTTTTAGCTGTCTCCGTTACAATGGAGAGGAAAATAGCCAAATGACGGATACTTGAAAGGTGCACCTGATGCTTAAAAGCTGCACTTCATCCTGCTACGGAAAATCGATTTAGGATATGACGTCATACCTCCTCAATACATAATATCGCCGATATATTACTTCACAATGTTCCCTCGATTGTGTTTCATCGTTTATTATTGTTATTATTTCCTGCTTATTTAGTTTATTTACTCAGGTTTTAACTGCTTTCCAAACGGCGTTTAGCCAAGTTATTGAATTTCAACTGATTACTTTTAACCAGTCTGAAGCTTTACGAAATTTCGTCATTTTGTAATTTTACCGCTCCTTGTGGACCTGGAAGAGAAGGGCCCTGTGATGCCTCGTGCTCCTGTCGATTGTGGCGTGTAAAAGATCCTAAGAATTTCCGATTGGATTTACCCAGCAGAATTGTTCCTCTCTCCTTCTGACACCATGGCTTCGGCTGGGAGCGCGGCAAAACTACAGCTCTTTGTGGAGTCCAGTGATACGGTCGGTATTTGGTGCCGTGGTACAGATACAGTGTAAAAAGCGGTATACCTCTCAACACTGGTTACCACCAGAGCCCATTCTTGCCGCTTGAACGCTGCTCGGGGTGATTATAGGGCAAGGAGGGGAAGTCTCTTTAAAGTTTAAGTTCAGATTATTCAAAAGAGGACACATTCAGGCGTATACGGAACCACCTCTCCGAGCTAAAACTTGCTCAGATTATACAATGCGAGACACTACCGCCTACTGGTCAACTTCAGTCCGCTTTCTTGCTTCCTATCTATTGTTCTGTTGGATGGTAATTGGCGCCTACCGTCACGTTTTCCTGACGCGTTCTCCTTTCTCGAATCCGCCCGTCCTTTTGAAAAGGAAGGAACAGGCCCTCGGCCCCTCCAGGCCTAACGATCGCCGGTCAAAGCACGTTACTGTCGGCCCAAGTCGGGAGATACTACGGACGGACGGCCCGTGGTCAGACATCCTGCTGCTTGCAACATCGATCCAACCTTGAGGTTGTGAGCCTACTCTGAACCGATATCCAAGTTACCCAATATTCCAAATAACTTAGATTCTCTTCTCAGGGTTTGCAAGATATTTAAAGCCCTAACATGTACAAGGAAGCTCTTTTTAATTTAGTTAAATATCAGAAGTGTACAAATAAACCAATCCGCCCCCCCCCCCCCCCCAACTTTACACCGAAAGAGTTTTTAAACAGAAGCACCAGCCACCTGACTTCACTTCTCCTCTGCATTCGCAGTAGTGAGGTCAATTGGTCCGTATTGTCAAAATATCGGGGTATGACAGAATTGAGCACTATTGAAGTCAAAGTAGTAACTCATCTTTGCTAGATCTTTCCTGTTTATTCTGTTCAAAGAATCGAGCTGAATTCTGCTGAGGGCATAATGTAAGCGTTGCCTATGCAAATTCGTGTTCAGAAACGACAACCACAGGCACGGTAAGCGATAATTGACGTAGCCTACATTCCATTGTTGTAACGAACAGAGATGCCTGCATTATTAACTTGTATACCAACGTCAGGAAAAGCTGACAAACATCGATGTAAACGAGACAATAGCTGTTTACGTGATGGTATTATTACGGCATTATTACTGCGTATTCATAGTCCATTTCATTATAAATTTATTGATTGGGGTAAGCAAGTACTCTTTGATTGCCCTTGGTATAGCATATTATTGTAATAGGGGTGACGATTGGGCATCCGCCTATCAATATCAGGCGCAACAGATGTAAGTGTATGTACTCGTTATTCACATACTATCTGTTGACAAATATTGACTCATATTTAATTAGTGGCCAAATAATAGTGCCCGAATCCATCGCAGCAGTTTCAAATTGTCGAAGCTTAATCTGATGAGCCTCGTGAATTGCTTCGCCAAACAAGAGAAACATGTGTAGGCAAACTGGGAAGATAGCGCGAGATAAACGTCACCGGGATCTTTAAAGCTGCAGGGTGGTGCTTTTGTTTTGTTCTTTATGGTCTTTCGCAATACTCTAGTGGTTGAATTTAGGCCGTATTTATGAATTTCGTTTCGCGCGCAAAGCTTCTACTACTGTACGTAGCAGTCGCTATACAGAAAGAACCCCTTGACTCTATAGCATTTACTAATCATATGCCTGTGACTATAACCTCCATCCCACAATGTTCTATCACTTCACAATGCATCTAAAACGACAAGGTTCACTGCCGTACGAGTAGACCCCATTGCAATACGGTACCGAGTCTTTTCTTTTTGTCTGTTTTTTTTTTCTCACTTTCAACTTTTTAGTATACCACTTATTCCTTTCTCGTGGCATCGATGGAACCGACATATTCAGTTGATGCCGCCATTTCTTTTAAACTTGCATGAAGCCCAACAACGCTTATGAGTGTCACTTGGCAAGCGTTAGGGTCAGGGCTGACCGGATGGTCGGAGGGGGGGGGGGGGGAAGGCAAGTGCAACTTCTGTCCCTAGCTAGGCCCGTTTTTCAAGGGGGCCCAGCTGACGCTAAAAAATACAACTGCAAAAAAGCATTCAGTGTGTTACATTGCAAACAGGCCCTGGATTACGTACCCCATAGACAAATTGACATTGATGCAGACATAAATTCAAACGAAAAAGTCACAAGCAGGCAGCAAATGGCCACAAACAGAAAAGCTCTCCAGATTCCCAACAGGCCCTAAGCACACTTGTGTCTCACAAAAAGGTGTGAGGGGAAAGCCACATAAAATTTGGAGACATAGGCCCCATCAGACCTCTGAGCAGCCTTGATGTGGATATGTCACCTTCAAGCAGATATTCGCATAATGGAACCATAACGCTTACGTATCAAAATCAAGCTTATGAAGCTGCCATAAAAAGTAAGGAGTTATATGAGAAAGAGGAGACGAAAGATTGTAGGGATTACTAGAGAAAACAGTGATCAGTTAGATGAACGGGAGGATCAATAATTATACCCCTACGTAGGACGGTAGAAAGAGACTTAGCTGGAAAGCAGGACTCAACTTGTGATTGTAGTGGTTTATTCCAGAGCTGTCACTTGTTGTTCGCCTGTCTCAACTTCTTGGATGATAAATGTAAATAAGACTTGGGGTAGGAACAAAGAAAAAACTTTTGTAGGCAAGCATCGCTAATAAGAGAAGTTCTAGTTAAAAGGTTCGAAGAAATTTCACACTGTGGCTATTTCCAACGATGACATGGTGTCGTGAACATGAATATAACCCGACCACCTGCCATATTCTAGACCATGAAGAGCTGAGCTCGGCTTCCGTTACCCTTCTTTTTGATCAGGGTGACCTGGGCGCTGTTCCAGTTGGATAACATGGGTCGCTGATGACATTGCTGTGGATAACATTGGTCGTTGTGCCAGTCAGATAACAGTGGTCGCTGATAAAATTGATGTGGATGACATTGATCGCTGTAACACTGTGATGAAATTCGGCGCTGATGAGAATTGTGTGGATGACAGTGGTCGCTGTGCCAATTGGCTAGCTTTGGTCGCTTATGACATTGGTGCGGAACATTGTTTGCCGTGCCAGTTGGATAACACTGGCCACTGATGATGTTGGTGTGGGTGACATAGGTCACTGTACCAGTCAGATTACATTGATCATGGTCACTGATGACATTGATACATGTGACATTCTTCATTGCCAGTTGGATAACATTGATCGCTAATGACAGTGGTCACTGTGCCAGTTTGATAACATTAGAGCGGATGACATTGTTTGCTGTGCCAGTTGGATAGCATTGGTCACTGATGACATTGGTGTGGATTACATTGGTTATTTTGCTGGTCGGATACGGTTCATAAGCAGTCATCCGGAGCTATGGAGATCAGTATAACTTCAGGAGGCATAATTTCGAGTTGTGTTTTCAAAATCACATGTATTTTTGCCACAAAACGCACGAAAAGCACTGCATATAATTTGAAAGCGATCAAGTCGAGACTAAACCTCCAGTTCACAGCAAGTACCCTTCTTAAGTAATGGTGGGTTTATTTTGGCAGCCACGCTTAGCTGGCGATTGAAATAACAGCGCTGTTGAGCAGCGTCCAAAATAAGAGCAATCATTAAGGAATGGTACTGCTTACTGCAGTTACATTAAAAATTAGCGTCATAACAATATGTGTATGTGTGAGTGTGTGTTTGAAAGTGGGGAGGGGTCGAAGGTTGCACATGATTGAACAACAAAAACATGTCTTTTTTTTTTTAATCTTTTTGCTTTCACTATTACCTGCATCAGATTTTTAAAACCATTCCTTTAGTGTTGAAAAGATTCCTCCCTTCTCCCCACAACTGACCTGATAGCATGACGTCATTGCTCTGGTTAATGACCCTCACAAACCTCTTCCAGTTCTTTAGAAGCTATCGGACCTATTCCAAACATATTCTCTGCCCCTTCCATGAACGAAGGGTTTAGTTTCCGATTTGAATCGTCGGTCTTATCCTCCATTTACTAGACTTCTGTTTCTAAAAAATGTTAACAATCGTTAAAAGAATATTACAGTTTATTTCAGAAAACTTCACATGAGCGCCTAACTAGATCATCGAAGGTCTTCCCTCCCCCCCCCCGGTTTGCCACAATCGCTATAGTTCACCTACTTGCCCCCCCCCCCCCGAAAAAAAATCACACTTCAGTTGCTACAAAGTGTGATTTTAATTTGTTGCATTAAAAAAATTAATCCCAAATACGATTTTATTGAAGTTTGATTTTTTCATTTCAGTGTAGGCTACATGTTTTATTTAAATCTAACTCTGAATGGGGCTGATCTAATTTACAAAATGAATAAATACGACAATGATTTACAAAAAAAAATAGTAACTCTTATTTAATAATTTTGTTGTTGTTATGTTTGTTGTGGAGTGATGTGCGGCGCGAAGCAGCACAGAGAAGCTTCTTATCCAATGCTGGTATCTGTCTATTTACACGATAACATTTGAAGTCATTTTCTGACTGATTTCAAATTGTCCACATGTATTCTGTATGTCATACTTCTGGATTTGAATTCACAGTATTGTGCGTGGGTATTTTGACTCTGAAATATCAAAATTAATCAGACATTCATTAATCAGATGGTATTCATTATTCAGGGAAATTAATCAGAATTAATGTAAAACTAAAAAGAACTGACACATAAAACGACACCTTAAAAGCACACATGTGACGTCATTCAAAAATAAATGGATGGATATATTCAAGCAGTACACCAACCATACTAGCCTTCGCTACTTTTTTTTTTAATGGCCGTGTTTTTTTTGTAGATTATTCTGTGAGATACAACACCAATTTTTTTCTGGATCGGCACAGTCAGTCTTCAATTAAGAAGGCAAAAGAGAAGGACGCACTAAACGACTAAACCTTGGTAATAGAACTAGGAACAAAAAAATACTCCCACTTCACAATAAGTACCAGTAAATTTCTGTAGGTCACTGTAACTGCAACAGTACTTAATTTACAGTTGTAGTTGATTCCCTTGGACTCTTGGGTGTGGGACGGGGTGGGGGTGGGGGAGAAGGGAGGGTGGGGTAGGGGTGACGGGAGGGCCTCAGGGCGCCGGGCGGTCGTTCTCTATTGCGGCCAACTTATCGCCTCGTGCGCTTGAGCCATTCGCATTAATTAGGGCTAATTACCCCCATTAGGCATTTCCTCAACGTCCAACGCCCGAGTCCACGTGGGCGTGAGCGATGTCACGTGACGGACCATTAGCCGGACAAGGCCCACCTACACCCCTCTGCCCCCCTCCCCCTCGTTTAGTCTCATGGCCCGGACACAGGAAGGATTCTCTTCGGAAATGGTGGAGTAGTTATCGAGGATCTGGGCTTGGACCCTGATTAATGAAGGGACGGTGCGCGTGTCGATTGGACCTCGACTTATCTCTGGCCACACCGGTCATGGCCACTTCCTTGGGAAAGGGTTAGGCAGGGTGGAGCTGCAATGGACAATTGGGTGACAACGATAAAACTAAAGTTTCACTTTTCTTACTTTTGTCTTTCAAGTTTCGTAGATTACATTTTGTTGACGTAGGCAAAAATCATAGGCCGGAAGGCCAAACGGGCCCAGTTAGTGATAAATTACCACAGATGAAAACCTGTCTCAGTTGCTTTTTGGAGTTCGATGTTCAGGAGGGAAAACCTTGATCAAGAAGTGTGACTGTTGTCATAGCAAAACCTACTAATAATGCAAACCATGGTTACAACAATTATATTGCACTTGCGCGTTACTTTAGGGCCACGTGACTCCACCTGCAACCACCATTTCAGCAAAAGGCGCTTCCCCATTCCACTCTTTACCTGCTTGCCAAATTTAGATTTTTCAACTTTCCCTAGCGAGCTGTAACACGTGCCTTTATACCCTACGGAGAATTAACATGGGAGCCGTGGACTTAGCTAGTAAAGGCCAGCTACTTAGTTACCCGGTTAGCTAGTAATGCAAAATCAACGATGCTGTGGATACTTTTCTCCGTGAAGGGCATGTTTCCCATACATTAATGTTGAGATTTTCTTCGTTACTGAACCCTACGCAGCCGATTCCAACGATTTGCATTCTACCATACATGCGGAAATTTCCCCTATACTGCAGGCTTTGTAAATCTATCCACAGGTGGCTGATATGATGGGTAAAATTTCTTAGCATAAAATTTCGTTAAGTTTCGGGCGGCAATCCGTCATACCAGGACCGACATGAAAGAGAATGTCCATAATAATATTATCGCAGGCTCCATCAATCGTTCACAGTGGCGACCCCGTGCGGTCAAATTTGGAACGACTGATGGTAACTATTTTCGCAGATAACACACATTAAAAATACTCTATTGAGGTTTTAACTTAATAGCTAGATGCGGAAAAATGCCACTACGGTAACGATTAATCCAGGTATGCGACACCTCCGCTTACAACTGCGTTCCGCGAGCGTGAAACGGTGGAGTAGATGGGTACTGCAAGCCAAGGCCGACTGAAGCAGAAACCGCATGTTTCGCCTCCTGACCCAACGCCAGTTCACGCGCGTGCGGAAAACTGGTGCCTTTTAGTGCTGGTCTGGTAAAATAAGATGTCTAGTGATGTTGAATCAACTGGCTTGTATCGGAGAAACGAATCTGACAGCTTACCTCCCAGACAACCTTGTGACGAGAGATGGAATATGATGCAATAGCTTCAACATGGATACTCTCACACTACAGAGCGAATATTTATTCGCTGCTGGTCATACTCTGCGACGAAGCCTTAATACTATACGACGCATTACTTCACCTTTACCCAGGTAAAGTAACCTAATGAGGTCGTTACTTAAGTGCTATAATGCTCATGCAGTGTTAATTGATTTTCCTTTGCTTGAGGTACATGCGTACATACGTCAGACTGTTGAATTTTTTAATGGCTCTGTTTCAATGCCACGTTTTCCTTTATTTCCAATACTATACTATTAACTTTTGATTTGTAGGTTATCTCGGAGTTTTAATTTTATTTATTTATGTTTGAAACTTTAATAACTTTAAAAGCTTTTGTTCGTGCTGTCTCAAGAGGCGAATTATTTGGACACACAGAAGGAATATTGCCATTTGGGAGCAATTACACCTAACGCACTTTGCTCTCCAGACGCTCCTATTAAAATGAAAAATTGCTTATCAAATTTGAATTTTCATTACTTTTAACATTACTAGGTAAATATGTGAGGTTTAACTGTGCCCTTACTACAGAGCGACGCCCATTGGTTGGGTGGCACACAAATACAGAATTTGTGAAACTCTTCAGTGCTAAAAAAATATTACACGATAATATATAAATAAATATAGACAATTTTAGCAGTAATAGAAACACGCAAGACGTGCTCTACGTGTAATATGGAGCATGCAGTTCTCACTTCAAGTGTTTTCAAAGTTTAGGGATTTATATATACAGGTGGATTCACAAAGTACTGAGAAATTATAACTATAATCTATATATATAATTACACAAAATCCGCAACGCAGCCATCTGCATCTGCAGCGCCCAGAACGCAACGTCCAGCAGCGCGAACATACGATGCCATCTACCGACCGAACGGCAACTTAATGAGGGAGGGGGGTGAGGGGCCCGACTGAGGGTGGGAAGAGCCGTTCTGAGATGCCGCGGAATGCGCGAGCGACGCGCGCGACTCCGCTAGTAGGTCTATAATAGGCCTATATGGTTGTATAAACGGGGTGTCGGACGAAAGTCTAACTGGAAAATCGTCTAGTAGGATAATTGTCTAATATCTACCTAAATAAAAAATCTGGAAAAAATCATCAAAACGGAATATCGTATAATGGATAGACGTCTAACTGG
>JAHWFP010115884.1:0-17840 GCA_023313725.1 Lithobius niger | reverse complement strand
TTTTTTTTTCCTGTTTTGGTTACTAAGTATACACACATTTACAGGTTACTCGGCGTACACATGAATAATAATAGCTGTCAGGTAGTCAATAAACCTACTTACTATGACTAACGCGAACACCAGACGGGGCTACACCCACTCAACTAAACATACTGTAGATTTGAAGGAGATGAATAGAAATCCATGAAACTTTTAAATTATTAGGCGACAAGAGAAAATCCCAAATACTAACTTTTCGAACAAATAGGCTATATAAAACACGCTTAGGATGCACTTAGTAAAATCATCATGCACTATAATGAAAAAGGGCGAGCGGCCGACAATGTCTGTAACAATCAGTAACAAACGAAATACTGCTTCCATAATGCTGGCTATTAGAACCGAGTTAATAGTTTCAAGTCAAAGAGTCAAAGGGTTTTAGCGACCCGGTCATCTGCCCGACGATGTGCCCAATAACAACCAGAAAGGGGGCGAGCGGGTACATTCTTACCACGGTAGCAAAGAAAAAAGAACGACCACCCGACAATGTGAACGGTAGTGTCCTGTAACAAACAGTAACAAACGAAATATTGCTTTAATAATATTAGCTCTTTCTTTCTTTTCTTTATTCTTTATTTGAGCCTATTGGTCTCGCACCATGCGCTCACGATAAACATAGAACCGACATATTAGCTCTTAGAACCGACTTAAAAAGACATTTACTTCCCTAAGAAAAACAAAACAGCAGGGGTTCCAAGGGAGGAGAAGCAGGGATGGGGTGAAATTCACACCACACAATGTGGGAATGCGGGAGGAAAAAGGGGTTACCAGGAGAGGGGGGGGGGGAATCGAACCATACAGTGGAAAAATGTGAGGGGGGGGACACGGGAGTTCAGAGGAGGATACGAGGGTGGGGGGGCCTTTAACACTTTCATTTCATGCTGCCCAGCAAAATATTTTGTACGTTACGCCGGGGGTACAGCTAGTATTTATTAATAACTTTGCAGGAGCCTTTTTTCACTTGAAGTAGCTTACGCTTTTATAGCCAGACTGATTGTATTTTGAACTTTGTCAGATATTTTTGAAATAGCAAGAAGTCTATAAATGGCAGGGGACAAAACTGAAGAAGAATCCTGTGATCACTGCATGGCCGAATAATTTTACATAACTGCCAGATTATATATTCCATCTACTGTCAGAACTGTGTGTGTCTCACACTACTCTGAGCTGTAGTGTTGGCGTTACCACGTTTTCCAGACGTGTCGATATCAAGTTTAGTACCACGTTAGCCTACTCGGTAACCTACTCGTTGCTTACTCGTGGCCTACTGTGTGGCGCAGTGGCAATCCTGACCACTGCACTGTGACTGAGGTAGGCGCCAATGGACTTGCTGTTGACGCGCCATTAAGCCTCATCCCCCCCCCCCCTACTACTCGGTAGCCTATTTCTCGACACCTGGAATTCAACATTATAATGCCCAGTGATCAGGTTCTATGGTTAAAATCCTATCATTTTCCCCAACATAAATACAAACTTTCCTTTAAAAAAATTAGAAAACTGTTTTATTGTACTATTTTTTGTTTTTTGGCCTATTTCTGACGATTAGAGGGTATTTTTTTTGCCTAGTCTTGCTTTAGAATAACGAGTTCCTATCGCTCAAAAATTATTAGTAAATGCGGTAGTAAATGCGGTACTGTAAGTTTGATCTCAGCCTCCCACGTTAAAGCGCAAAATTTGTATGCTTAATATCTTCACCATTTTTTAGTTTTTTTAAACAAACTTTGGAATAAGAGCCCTGTATAGGGCTTGTAAGCACGCATACGAAAATTAATTAAAATCCGTCGGATCAGATCGGTAATCTGGACCACGAGCTGGAATCGCGAAACCAGTGTTTGACTCATTGTTGTTGTTGTTTAATTTTTATACAACGTTCTCTGCAGCCCATAATATAAAGATGGATTTAGCCAATTTTGTATAGGTGTGGCTGTGCAAATTGTGATTTTCTAAAAATGATCGAAATTGATACAGTATAGTTCCGGAGTTCAGGCGAGTATCAATATCTTTATTCGGGGTCCTAGCCCGGAGCTATGGTCCCATCCTATGTACATACTATACATACTCTAAGGGGCTTTAAACGACCAGTTTTATTGTTTTACATTGTTTCAAACATTGTTATTACGCAACAGTGCAAATCAGCCAACGCCAGCCCCAAGGCGTAGGTGGAAGATTGAACAGGACATTACATAAGAGACGTGTAATGTAATGATCTGTGATCTGTTTGTCGGTGGTCATTCAGCGACAAATAAAGCTTTGATTCATATAATAACTGAGTAGAAAGGTGTGATTTTTTCATTGTAACGTCGTAGTCTTTTCCGTGTAGTCGAGCAAGGTACTCGTTTCACAGAAACAAAACAATATTATCGTATTACTAGCACTTTTAGATTTGACTTATTCGCAGTGACGGTAACATCACTGCTATGATACCGTATCCTCCAGCATGTGTGGAAGGCGCTAAGTTTGACGGCCATCGTAGCCTAATAATCGGTTTCGCCAATAGCAGTTTTTTAAAACCTCTCTCTCTCTCTTTAGCTGGCGCTCTACTTAACTATGGAGCTTTCCCATAGCGATGCCAGCACGCGATATACATATACCTACATCTATACAGCTTTCCTTTACGCCTAGGCTCCTGAGCCGTAATCAATAACGCTACGAAAGAAATTTATTGACTGTTTTGCATATCGTGGCGAACCAGAGAGAGCTCTCACGTTTTCTTTCCTTCTCTATGTCTCTCGGCGTTTGCAGCGCTGCAGGTTCAGCTTTATGGGTTTGGCACCATTTATCATTAATTGCCTTATTTATCTATCACATATCTATTACCTTAATTTATTTCCTGGCCAATTTGCATGCTGTAAACGTGCTTTCGGTGACTTATCAGGTGTGCTTTACACTCCTTGTCGTCCGCCTCCTTTTCCCCGTTACCATGGCAACGCCGGGAATCGGGTGTCTCCCGAGTGACATCGAACGCAACTGCAGGCGTTCACGGATCTCGGACGCACGCCCACGCCTCGCTTTCTACCCCCTTTCCCCTTCCCTTTTACCTTTCTAATGTACCTTTCCGTTCCTCCACTTCCCCCGCTCACCACTGAAGGTGAGCGTTTGGAGCGGTACCCACTAGTTAGCATCGTTAGAGACCATAATCGTCTGAATAGCACCTCATAAATGGTGATACTTCACTTGACTTACATTTTTTTAAACTGATTTAAGCCTTACAGATGAAGCAAACTATTACTTTTATAGACGGAAGAGGTGTAACACTGGACAGGGCCGGATTAAGGTTACTCGGGGGCCCTGGACAAAATTCTTGAGGGCCCCCCTCGTCTTCTCATATTTTTCTACCACGTAAACAGCTCCTTAACTAGAGAGAAATGAAGAAAATTGTGGGAGGAGGAAGAATTTTTGCATTTTACTTGTCAGTTACTTCTCATCTTACTTTTTACAATTTTACTGTCTTACGTTTTACAATTTTACTGCTCAATAATTTCCCCTTAGTTTCGATTGTCAAACATTGTGAGAGAAATTTTGTTTTAAGATTTTTTCCACCGGTTATGAGAGCACGTCGGTCTCTCACACTACCCGACGGACCAGTGTTCTAACAGGTGCTTTGCCAGCCACATTACCAGTTAAAGATCGGATTAGCTTCTTCAGGCAGCTTGACTGCTTGTCATGATCTCTTAGGAAACATGTACTCGAATTGGCTCGAATTTGATGAGACAAACTGGTATTTGATGCGGCATGGTGGGTTGAGCAGAGAGCTCAGTAGTGAGGACTGGTCCTGCGGGGTGCTGTCTAGAGATGACCGTTTGGAGCGCTCTTCTACCGTCAGAGCAGACGTCATGTCGCCTACGGGCGTTTAAGGTAGATAATATTTGCTGAGATGAGAAGGTAAGGGGAGGGAAGACACTAGGAGGAACGGATGCCCTGCCCTTCCACACGCACGCGCTCACTCGTCATTGTGACGTCAGGAAACAGTGGGTTACTTTTAAACGAGAGTGTAAATGGCAAACGTGGCTTGTTTTGTTAGGCTGGTTGGATTTCTTTTTCCCGTGAAAGAAAAGCAAGCATGTTTTGCTAAAGGTCACTTCTTGGTTAAAGAGCCATGAAGAATCCCAAGGTTGCCGCATTATTTTCAACCTTTAATACAGAAAGACGTGGCATGCCTGCTATGGATGTGTCACGAGCTTCCAGCCGAAGCCATGGCTCCAGGGCTAGGGGTTTGAATAACATCTCTGTAATGTGTGGTGCAGTGGCAACCCGGACCACTGCACTGTGACTGAGGTTGGCGCTAATGACCAAGTTGTCGACGCGCCATTAAGCCTCAATCCCCCCCCCTATGGCTCCAGAATGCGAGAGGGACAATTTTGCTAGGTAGTTCCTATCGCCAATTCCTTGGATCTTTTGCATGCCACAATCGACACGAGCACGAGGCATCACAGGGCATCGGTCCTCTTCCCGAAATTGCTAGGGATGGCTGTATCGTAAGCAAGTAAAGAGCACCAGCAAACCCCAATAATAGGACGGGCCTTAGATCATTGGGGTCAAGCTCGACGTAGCTTTTTCCTTTACACAGCTCAAACAAGAAAATTCAATACAATAAAGTTAATGAAATTTCCATACAGGTACCTCAATATTCTTAAAAAGCAAAACAAACAATAGTCTTACTGTCCAATAGGAATTGTCAAATTTGCAGTATTAGTAACTGAATTCACAACAGTATCAGTAACGTGGACACATCAACACCATGTACCTACGTTTACGAGTGTCCAAGTGTCATGATTGTTAAGCAAGTGGGGTCATATTTTTTTTTTTATAATTTCATTAAATATAAGAGTATATACCATTTCACAATGACTCTGCAGACAAAAGAAGTACTTCATTACCACTATGGCGCTGGTCCAGTATAGGCTGGATCTCAATGTCCCTCTACCGGTTTTACCTGTTTCAAGTGGGTTTTGTTCTTGTGACCAAGACTCTATATAATGAGGGTAACATTTTATTCGTTTGTGTTGAGCGTGCCTAGATCCGTCGGGAGGCATGGTTTATTTCCACTCACCTTTTTCCTGCTAGGTAATTCTGAACTGGTCTGATTGCCTGACGTCTTTGTTTACCTTGTTTGTCATGGCTCCTCCTCATCAGCATCATCATCATATTTGTAAGGGTCTTCATGGTGACCAAACTTGAAAGAATGAGTCGAAAATTTAAATCGTTTGTGTTGTTATAAACTGCGAGCCTTTATCCCTCAGAGGGCATTTGCTGTATCCAAGAGTAGACAAAATAAAATCAGGCCTATCGCCCAAATCTGGCATTTGTTTTTTGTTCACTGGCCGCAGTTGAATACGTTTCTAGTTTTAGACGAGTTTTGTCAGTGAGTTCGTGTTGCAAAATTTTCGTTTTGTAGAGATCACCGGTGTTTGTAGTTATAAATCACATTATTTTTATTATCGACATGGATTTCTTTTCCGTGGAGACTCTTGTGCGTGGAGACTTGTATTAACTTGAATATTGTACGGACGTAAGTTTCGTTTCAATGGTTCAAACCAGGCCCTCACAAAGTGTAGACTATCCCACTCGTTATGAAAGTAGTGTTGGGTTAGATTTGGCTCATTTTTTCCAAGAGAAATAATCTTAGCCTCCAGGAAAGAGTTGAGTTTGTCAAGGACGGTTATTCTGTGGATACCATTGTCAAGGCATTTATGATAAATATGCACGCGTTCTCCAGATATTTGGCTAAGAGGGATCCAGGGCCATGTGGGATAGCTGGGAATGAGCACGCTGATGCGGCAGCGAAAGGGGCCCTTTCTGGTACTCTCGGAAAAGATCTCTGACTTGTTCCCTCGTACGCCTTTCCAACTCTTGCGTCTGAGGTTGCATGCTGCTTGGCAAACCCTTGTGGGACAAACAAGATGGCAGTACGTTTCGGGCTATTAAAGGCACTGTCCAGGCTTGGCAGTCGGCTTGTCGCCACAGTCGCCCAGAAAAGGTTGTGTTGGTCTGTTTACGTATTGGTCACACCAACCATTGAAAACGTCATTGTTTCCATCCCTCCTGAATGTCATCGGTGCCACCGGCCCGGTGGGTTTTATTTACAAGAGACTGCGAGGTTGACGGAAAAATGCTGCAGCTTCAAAGAATACGAATACACCACCGTCAGGACATTCCCTGGAGAATGCCCGGACAAATCACTCTTAACCTGAGTACAGTCTTTAACGTTGAATTTTCGCAAATAATGCTTTTAAGAACAAGGTAATAAAGGTAACAAGGGGACTGTAGTGGCTCACATTAATAAAGTGCAGACAAGGTAACCATCCTCAGCTAGTATCACTTGTCGGAAGGTAAAAGGAGGCCCTGGAAAATCAACCAATAGCTTTTTTGTTGTCACATCGACCACCTGTCTTTGAACAAAACAGCGTGTGTTTCTGATTGTAAATCTAAATCCACTTTAAAGTTTGTCTATTTCTATCAATTGAACAATTTTCAAACTTCTTATTTCCGTATCAAACTCCAGGTTAGCCAGTATTACACGTGATAACACTAGTTGTTTGTGGATTGAACTGGGGATAACACTTTGCTGGGTGTAATCATGTGCAATGAGATTTTTTTTTTAGCCTTCTGTACAGCCGAAAGGCTGGTAAGACTACAACAACGACTTTGTCCGACCGTCCGTTGCCTTTTTCAACTCCGGAACCAAACAGAGACCACGGTTTTCACCATTAGATTGAACGTCCAAAAATTAGATTCAGTGTCCAAAAAAAAAAAATTTGGAAGTAAAAAGGAAGTGGCCTACAAGTGACCGGAAGAGGCCCGACAAGCGGGCCCATCATCCATGGAATGATACCAGAGAGAGACAAACGGTTTTCACTATCTGATTCCACGGTCGAAAATTAGCTAAAAAGAATAAAAGAAAAAACCGGAAGTACAACGGAAGTGACCCACAATTGACTGGAAATGGGCGACAAAAGTGAGCCCATCATCTATAGATCGGTACCAGATAGAGACAAACGGTTGTCACCATTAGATTCAGCGTCCAAAAATTAGCTAAAAGTAATTTAAAAAAAAACCGGAAGTACGAAACGGAATTGGTCCGAAAGTGGGGGTAGTGGTGGAAGTGTACAGAAGACCGGTTGCAACTAGGTAGTGGCTGTCCCGCTTGATATGTAACTATTGTGACACTGTAGTGGATTAATAAATACTGTGCACTCTACCAGATACTATAGTAACTGAAAACAAGAAATGAAACTCAGTGGCGTTGTGACATTAGGTGGGGGCCGGTGACAAATTAGCCCTTTGAAAGGGCTAATTTGAAAGGGCTAAGGGCCACCCCTCACCCTACTACACACCTCTTCCCAAATCTACCCAAAACTGAACCCATCACGGTGCCACAGACATAATGTCAACATACTGGAAAAACACGAATCTGAAATAAAGGGGTAAGGTAGGTCGGCGTGAGACAAAAATATTTGTCTGCATTTGAAGGATTTAGAAAATAGCAATTAGTTTATGTTGAGGTGCCCTCTGCTGGCAAGAAAACTAACTTTTTGGTGTGCGGTTAACTCTCGCTACACTAACACTACCCTTTGAAACCCTTTTGGTATGCGTTAATTAGCTTTACCTTTAACTTTTGACGGGCACCCAGCCTAAGCCATGCCGCCAGTGTGCGTTAATTAGCGTGGATTTCATAAAAAAGGGTTAAAGGGTTTAACGAGCGTTAACCACTCCTGGTCATCTGCCCGAAGCCCTAAGGCCCTATGTCTGCAACAGCCAGATTCCCAGGCGGTCACCCACCCAAGTATCAATCCAGCTCAATGCTGCTTAACTTCGGGGATCTGACGAGAACCGGTGTTTCCAGCACTGCAAGGCCGTGGATTTCATATTGAACAATACAAACAAACAAAGAATGCAACAGTTTTGAGGATCAACAATTCAGGTTCACGAGAAACATGCAACCGCATTATCGATCAACGGAAAACTGTTTCGTAGTTGAGAATAACAATGAACCGATCCGGGTAATTGTCGAGGATTCAGTAAAAAAAAATGAAAAGGGGGCCGGGGAGGTGGGAAGAGGAAGGAAGGGAGGGGATGAAAAAAGTTAGCGAGGGAGGGGGAAGGAGGGATGGTTTTGAGGAGGGAGGAAAGATCAACAATGTCGGTATAACTTCCCTACCCCCTCCCTCCACAACACAATTAAATATTGGCAACAAATATTTAATTTTCAGCACAGAATTTGGGTCTTGTTCACAATTAAAATAAGAATTGTAGACTTCGTACTGACACCATATGGATGATTTTCCAACATGGCGGCTGTGTGAAGTCCACAATTTGTGGCAGCTCCCAATTTGTTATAACGTATTAACGTTTTTATTGTGAACAAGTCCCAAAGACCGAGCCGAATTAAAGTATTTTTTTGATAAATTCATGTTCTTGTGAGTTTTTTTTTGCCATATCATAAAATTATTGCTGCAACTCGCAAATTAATTTTTCCTGACCATTATTTGTAGATAGGCTAGCCTTCGCCAAAAGAACTTTTTTTTCAATTTTTTTTTTGGTGACGGTGAGGCAGCATTTTAGGCGCCCTATCCCCTTTCGGTGCCCGGGGCGGCCGCCCCCTTCGCCCCCCTCTTGTTGCGGCACTGGCCCTTTCTCCCTCTTTAATATACAAAATGGCCCATAAACAACGGGACGAGCTGAAAAATGTCTAAAAGTCCATACTTTTTCTACTTTTTCTACTTTTTATGGGCCATTATGGTTTTTTGTTTAATGATAAGGAGATGAATGGACGGGGAGGCACGAAACTCATTTGTAAAATATAGTTTATATCAAATAAAATAACTAGCGTACTAGTCTGCAAAAGAGTTTTTTTTTTAAATCGATTTTTTTGCTTGGGGGTAGGGGCCGGTGGCATTCTGCTAGTGTGCTACCCTTGCCACCCTATAGCTACGCCGCAGGGAACTGAACAAACCAGCAGTTTCTAAAGTTTACTTTAGCTGTCCTTAGGCTTTTTATTAATAATTATTTTTTTTCCCGCTATTGTTTGTTTAAAACTGAACTCTGGCCCGGTCGATTACAACAACTCTTTTCGTTGGTGTAGACAGACAAGATATATGAAGTCGTGCAACGGCTGCTTCAGCCCAAGGGCAATTCTAAACCGTGTCTTTGTATCCATCCGCCTCTTCTTCCTTCCCTTTTACCCCCTCCCCCCCCCCCCCCCCCCCCCCGCCTCTCTTCTTCTAGGCCTGAGGGGCCAGAACTTTGAAGGTGCTGACCAGTGAACACAGATCCCAGAGGGTTTTCTTAAAAGATGGGGGACGCACGTCTATAATAACGTCACGGGAGAAAACACGTTCGTTGAAATGGATGACCAGGTGGTTCCTTCCTGGTCAGCAGGTAAACAATGGGTGGGGACGGTTTCGGGGAGTAGAGAGGTGGGAAGAGGGTGTTCCGACAGTTGACATCCCCCCCTCATGACGTGTGATGGCAGATCCTCAATTTATGGTTATGCGCGATGACGCAAATGGCTTGCCTGGCCCGCCTGCCTGGACTTGGGGACTTTATCGATGACATTTGCAACTGAGTGCGACGAAGACCGACTGGCGACGTTGGAATGGACCAGACTTCTGGACGTTCGTTTACGGGTTTACGCCTTTATATATGCTGACAGAGAAGTCGTCCCTTTGTCTATACTGCAGAACGAATGGGAATCACTGAAATTGGAGGTTGAGCGTTGGGTTTATACGGAAATCATGTAGGAGAGGAAGCGATGGTAGAATGCAGTATGCTGTGTTTGTAACTTTAGTTCGTACTTGTGCCTACTTCAGGAGTTTGTTTTTCCTGATTTTCCACTTTTGATGGGAACATTTCTTATTTTGCTCTTTTTTACCATTTTCGGATTTTCGGAACGAGCTCGTTTTTGTTCCAATTCATTAACAGCTGCTAAAAAATTTGAGATATGATTGCAAATTGTGCGTTTTTCCTCTTATCATTCAAGAACTTACAATCGGCAAACTTTTTTCAACACAAATTTGGTTCATTACCTTTGTCTAATTTTTTCAGCAAAATGGCACAGAAAGCTATAATCACTGTTAAAAATTAAAACTTAAGTTTACATTTTTAGGTATTTTTTCTACTTTGACGTCCGCACGTATTTTCTACTCCCCCCCCCCAAAAAAAAAAAAATCCAATACATCCCTGCAACTAATCCACTATCCTATTCAGATTAGCTTGGCTCTCAAACTACGGTAGTGTCAAGTAACGCTTACGGAAAGATTTTGCACTATACTACAATCAACTCCTAATAGTTCAAAGGGTGTGGTAGCGAGCGTTAACCGCTTCACGTCATTTGCCCGACAAAGGCGGCAGGTCCCTATTTCTGCAGCACCCAAATTCCCAGGTGGTCACCCACCCAAGTATCAATCTGTTCCAATGCTGCTTAACTTCGGTTATCTGACGAGAAACCGGTGTTTCCAGCACGTGGAACAATGAAACAGATAGCCAAATCATCGAACGATGCTTCAACAATGACTGACCGTGTGACGTCATGATTTGCCAACATAGTGTAGACGTTGAAGAGCACCATTGTTATTACAAAGATTCAGTGTAACTTAGGGTCTTGCAGATTGGCCAGCAGATTGGTCGTTTGGGTGACAGGATGCTGTGAGTTGGAGTTGGGGTGGTGTCATGTGAAATTTCCGGGACTTGTGAACCTTACGGAGTAGTTTTCGTGTTTAGTACGGGTTAGTTTTTTGAAGTTAGTTCTTAAGGTATAGTTTCTTAAGATAGACTTGAGTGTATGGCAGTATCGGCCCATCGAACTCAAATAAATAATGAAATCAAATCAAATCAAATCAGTGTAATTTTAGCATGCCTTCATAACTGTTACAACTTCTAATGAAACTGCCATCAAATAGTTAAAAAAATTATGTCAGAACCAATTTAAGCATCGTAATAAAACACTTATTGCCACACTTTTACAACAATGGGCCGATGTAAACGATTTAGAGAACAGTTTTTATCGACTGCAGGCCGAGGAGTTAGAAAACATGCTCGGCTGCAAGCCACCTCGGAGGAGATTCTGCCTCCTTCTAGACAGCATTTGATTAAAACTCTCCTCTAAATCGCTGCAAAAGTGAAGCAATAACTATTACCAATTCGGGACATTGTTGCAATTCTCAGGTTACGTCATTGGACGGAAACTTTTAAACAATTACAGTGACAGAAGTATGGTAATAGGCCGTTTTAGAGTGCTTTGTGCTTTTTGTAACAACGGAAATCACGAAATTACGGTTAGCAAAAAAAAAAGAATTATTCAGTGCCAAATAGCTAACCTAATGAAGCAAGCTTTAAAACCGAAACCACATGAAAAACGAACAAGTCACATGTCACATGCGTCTTGCGTTTTCATCTGCAATGCGTCATAGTTTATTGCACATTTGATTTCATATTCCTTTTGATCCTCTGTGTCTTTTGACGCATCTACGTTTTCCATCTATGTTATCCTCTTTATGCCAAACATGGTTCGTTGTTTCTTTTCCTGGAAGCGGTTTCGCAAAACGAGACTATGGTGTGTTTAACGTCAAACTGTGTTTACATTAACGGGTTTCATGATGTAATGTGCAATACGTAATATTGACGTTGAGTTTACACCATACTCGTGTATCGTTAAATCGCTCGATGGGAAAGAAACATACGGCACTAGCATTTTAGGCTGTCCGAACCTAAGAATGGACTTCCTTCGCGCAGAAAACAATGAAGTGCAGTCCACTCAAATACAGTATTGGCACACTGGGAATGCCTAACACTGTATGAAACAACACTATATTTAGGATATTTTACCATGGAGCTGAATGAGGTACATTTTATACTTAAAATCTCGGCAGAAACGGGTTCGCACGTTTACGATTTACCTAACGAGTTACAAATATTTAATTGCTCTCAACGAACATTTTATTTTTGGATTCTGTTTTAAAAATATGGAAAATTAAGAAAATCCAAACCACAGGTTTCAGGGACGTGAACACACCGGGGGCCGATATTTGCTGGAGCGGTGGTGTAAAAGGCAAAATAAGCGACAATAACTGACAAGAAAGAGGTACAGTGGTGCAAAGATGGGCAGAAAAGGGGTAAAATCCAAAAATCGTGGCGCGGCGCCCCCCGCAATGAGGGGTAAAAAGAGGTGAAACACCCCAAAAAAAAAGTCTTCAGAAAAAGTTGCCCATATCATCTCAGGGGCCTGTGTACGTCCCTGCCAGATTCGTTCATGCTTGCATAGCCCCAGTAAAAAATAAATGTATATTAACCTAGTTTGTGCTTGCATCTATTGTAAGCTGTCTTAACTTAAAAAAAATGCAGCATCGCTTACCCAGCTTTTTCTCCATTCATTCCTAACTGCAAGTACAGGAGGGAAAAACCGTAAGTCCGGCAACCTAAATTCAGTTTTATTTTTTCCGAACTCCTCTGAGGAAAATGCAGGTCTCGATTTTCATTCAGTAACTCGCAAAAAGTCATAAAAAAGAAGGGAGGTTTGGCAAGGGAGATTTGGGGGGAGGGGGAGGCGGACGGACGGATGGAATTGCATCGTTTTCTTGCTTTCGTCTTTCGTATATATATTTCGCTTGTATAGTATAAGCATGAATGGCAAATGACGTCTGTTGGGTTTGCTAGTCTGTGCGGCTGGCTGACTGGCTGGCTTCGCATTTCCAGAACTAAGAATTCTACGCCTTCAACGGCTTGGTGAACACTACTTAGCACCTCCCAAAGACAGAACCGATATTTCGGTGCTCCCGAAACACCTTCTAAACCTCCAAATAAAGAAAAAAGGCTAAGGCTTTTACAATTTTAATCAAAGTGAAACTGTAATATTGGACATGACTTCCTCGGCTGGTAACGTAGGTATCACTCCGTTAAGTTTAACCGGAACGACGGCAGTCAGTAATCCCCAAGAAGCGACGTTTTCTTCTGAGCTTCCTCTTTTGAATTTGTATCGGTGAAAATTGCATTGGTGAATTACCACCGGTGAGTTTGCGTCGATGAGTTTGCGTCGGTGAGTTTTCGTTTGTGAATTTGCATCATGAGTTTGCTTCAAGAAAGTTCGGTCTGACAAATCTTGAGACTGCTACCCCGTTTGGAGCTCCTTGTTCATATGCTAGGTAGATTGTCTGGAATGTATTTAAGCGCATACCATACATTCCAAACAGTCTGCCTAGCATACGAATTCAGAGATTTTCCGTCTCTAAAAGCGATGAAATGGCCGCCACGTCACCCACTTTATCACATGTAAACTTGGAAGCCTCCTGAATTCACACGCTAAGCAGATTGTTTGGAATGCATATATCTGAGTACATACCGTACATTCCAAACAATGTGCCTAGCATACGAATTCAGAGGTTTTCCACGTCTGCAAAAGTGATAAATTGCTGCCGCGTCACCCACTTTATCGCATGTAAACGTGGAAGCCCTCCGAATTCGTACAGTACGCAGACTGCATGGAGTGTATCTAAGTGCATATCGTACGTTCCAAACCATCTGCATGAGAATTCAGTGGTTTGCACGTCTGCAAAAGCGATGTAATGGCCGCTGGGTCACCCACTCCATCTCATGTAAACGTAGAAGCCGCCTGAATTCGCACACTAGGCAGATTGTTTGGAATGTATGGTATGTACTCTGATACATTCCAAACAATCTGCCTATAGCGTGCGAATTCAGACGGCTTCCACGTTTACATGTGTTGAAGTGGGTGATCCCAGCGGCCATTACATTGCTTTTGGACGTGCAAACCGCTGAATTCTCATGCAGATGGTTTGAAATTTACGATATGCACTTAAATACATTCCATACAATCTGCCTACCGTACGAATTCAGGGGGCTTCTACGTATACATGCCATAAAGTGGGTGATGCGGCGGCCATTCCTCAATTTTGCAGACGTGGAAAACCTCTGAATTCTCATGCTAGGCGGATTGTTTGGAATACCATACAATACATTCCAAACAATCTACCTAGCATGAGAATTTGGCAGTTTACACGTCTGTAAAAGCGATGAAATGGCTGCTGGGTCACCCACTTCATCGCATGTAAACGTGGATGCCCTCTGAATTCGCTCGCTAAATAGATTGTTTGGGCTGTACAAACAATCTGCCCAGCATGTGAATTCAAAGGTTTTCCACGTCTACAATGGCGATGAAGTGGGCAATGCAGTGGCCCCATAGGTGTTTCCCCTGCTTAAAGAATAATTTATCAGTCATGTTATATGTTAAGCAGTAACATTTTATCAACATACATTACCGTGACTGCCCATTACTATCATTACTGTTGCCACCAAGTGGTTAAAATCGGTTTTGACCATGGTTTTAACCGTCCCAGCAAAAATTGTTTTTGCCACTTTGACCAAAAATACGGCAAAAAGCGACTTAAATATGGCAAAAATCGACTTGACGTCAAATTAAAAAAAAAAAGTGTGTCACACGATAGTCAAATATTGGAATATTATAAAAGTTCCCTTTGAAAACTTCACATCGTTTACTTTGAAAATTCTTATTCACTTTCAAACACTTATTTTCACAGTAAAAGATATTCTTCTCACAATTTCCATGGAACTGACTGTCGAAATTTTGCATAGATATTGTGAGAAGAATATGTTTTACTACTGTGGGAATAAGCTTGTGAAGCAGCTTGCTGGTTTTTGCCAGTTTTAGCCAGTAATAACCGGAAAAAAACGGTAAAAACCATGTTTTTGCCACCGTCCCGGCAAAAAGCGGTTTTTGCCAGCAAAAGCCCAACCCTGACTATTGTATAGCAGACAGTGAATTGGGTCAACATTCCAGCATGCAGTTATTAAAACCACCACGGCACCCAAGCTTTCGGTCCAACACGCATCGCGAAAAACATACGTTTTTGCACAGTCAGTATTGTTAGAAGTACTGCCACGTATTTTGACTATAAAATATATGCACAACTGTTTTATTTATTTTTTCTCCTGGTGGTGGGAGTTTCTGGTGTGCTCACTTGCAGTGAATTAAAGAAACGAGAGAGTAGTTTCCATGCTAACTGAGCCAATTCAGACGGCACAGCACCTGCATACATTGTGGCATCAGTACACGTAGCAACAATATCCATTGACAATGTGAAAAAAAATGTTTCTTGCTGATAAGTTATTGGACTCAACAGAATTTTATAGTTGGTTTACTACTCGACTATCATAATATGAAGAGATCTTGAAACTTGACCTTTTCTGCTGCAAATTTCTACTTGAATTGATAAAATAAAACTGATTTTGTGCATTGCTACACGCGAACTTGCAGAAGTACGGGTGAAGGTGACAATACTGAAACACACCCTAAAGATTTAGGAGTATAGTTTACGTTGGACATGAAGTCGTGAGTGCATTGTAGCAACGTAGTGTTGGTAGCAAAACACAGAAAGGCCTTCTATGTTGCTTCAGCTTGGGAAGTATCTACACCAAGGTATGAGCATTTAAGGCATACGTTCGTCCACTTTACGAGTATGCATGGACAGTTTGGTCCCTGTATCTCCTTAAGGATATCATCCAGCTCGAATGACTTCAGAAACATTTCACAAAATATATGCGGAATTTGCCATACTGTGTGTGTCTTAAACACCTGGGTCTCGACTCTTTAGAACTCCACTTACTAAAGGCAGATCTTATATTAACGTTTAGCATTCACCAGTCACCAGACCTATACCATTCTTTCTAAGTGCAGAACGCAAGACTTGACTGTCGATAAAATGTCTTTGTCGTGAGGTTTTGTCCCAAGTGGGGAATTCACTGACCAACGAACCAGTATCGGCCTCCTCTGTCTTCAGCTTTAAAAATATTTTAAATTCAATCGACTTATTCAAATTTTTAGAGACCAGAGTACTGTGCAGTAAATTTCTAAGTACCGCTTCATCTAAACTGCTCGGGCCCTTCTCAGAATTGTTTACCTGAGCAACAAATCCTATTATTATTACTCCTTTATTCGTAGGCAAATAAACTAAAGTAAATAACGCAAGAGGCTTTGCGCAAGGAAGGAAATTATATAAACGCAAATTCTGTTAATCTGCAGCTGGCTTGGTGAGCTTAGTGAGGCTTTCAGTGTCAGCAACGGGTATATGTTCGCAGTTCCCGCTAACTAGTAGACTTCCTAGAAGCGCTGGTTGCAGACATCGGCTTGCAATACATGGCAACTCGTTTTGCGTCTGGCTATTGGTGTGGTCCGAGGTAGCCTGCCGTTCCTCCCTGGCCATTGCGCAGTCCAACTTTATAGGTGCAAGAATTGATTTGGTGCTGCCGGCCAGAGAGAAAATCTCGGGAGGAAAACGTCCAGTAGGGACCTTCTCGAACGTAAACTTCTCCCCCGATGCAGAAGATGCCGAAACTCGAGCTCACAACCGATATATGCCTAGGGAAACATCCGAAATTTTCACACCCACGTGTTAGGTAAAGTAGCTATCCTGGAAATAAAGATAACAACTGCTATCATTGTGTTCTTGGGAAATTAAGATTTGTGGGAAGCAATGTCGAAAAAGAATGCTAAAATCCGAACAGTTTTTTCGTGGATCCATAGTTGATGTTCGTAAGCAGGGATTGTTTGTTTAATGTTTGTTATAAGATTTCACGGTTATCCTTCTTGATTTAACATTTGTCCTTATTGATTTAAAGCCTCTCTTTCCGAGATATCAACAAATGTCCCTCTCACGTCAAACAAAATTTGTCCTCTGGAGACAATTGCCAAGATATCCAAATTGCCAAGATATCCGAATTGCCAAGATATCCGAATGAGTTCTTCCATAGGCGCAGCAAGGAACGGTGGAGCTTATACCTTATTCTTTGTTATTCTCTCTGTTACCACAGAATGAAGCTGATGGTGCATACAAGGAAAGACGTTCTTTTCGTCCTTTCGAAAGCTGTCTTCTCGGCCACTGGTAATTTTGACTAATAATTCTTGTAAATGACTTAGGCGAACCACGAAGACTATAGCATACATATGGTTACATGCTTTTTAAATGACCCCTGTTCTTCAAATATGCTTAAAGCGGTGGGAAGCATCCACTATATACCAAAGGGAGAAGAAGAAGAAGGGGTTTCTGCGTGAATCGCATCCCTGAATGGTAGGAGTATGACAATGAATCGTGGAACAGTCTCGTGCATCAGCTAGGAAGCTGATAGGCTAGGGAGTACGGACCGCTGTTCCAATATTTATGCATATCGCGATAATAATCCCTGAGGACAAATTGTTTGTCGTGAGTGGTATGTCTTTGCATCTCGAGGGAGAAGCAAGGACAAATATTAAAGCAAGAAGGATACATGTTATATCAAGAAGAACGAATGTTTAATAAAGGACAAGATTAAATTAGCCTAGTGAATCCGAAGTAATATTCACAAATTGATCCTCGTTCGTTCCCTTAAATTTATAAATGTTTACTTTTACTGTCCATTTTAGTAATAATTGCCAACGTAACTGGTAAATTTACAAATTTTTAACTGAAGCAATAAATTTAGACAAAAACAAATTAAATATTTCTAAAACACCACAAAACATGTCTAAATGTGACTGGAAAAAAATCCAGCATTTTATGCTTTTAGGGCTTGAGGGCTTTGCAACAAACGAAGAATGCTGCGGTGCCAGTTTTATCCATGGTTCTCTCCGTATGTTATTAACAATTTATAGCTAATGTCGTTTCTTGGAAGGCTTTGCAGTCATATTCCCATTTGGACTCGAGATAAATGCAGTAGCTGAGTGGAGGCTCGATATAGAAGTCATCGGTGTGTAACACGCTATTTACGAATAGCAGGGCGCACCTTGTGTGTACGCA
>JAHWFP010115883.1:22258-32317 GCA_023313725.1 Lithobius niger | reverse complement strand
AGCTTATCCATTGGCCCCACCAACATAAGTCCACAAGATTTGCAACACGGCGTACGTCTGCACCGAGTGGGATTAGAGCCACTCGAACTACGTAGACTGTGTGCAGACTTACGTATGACCTTTAATATCGTTAGAAGTTTCATGGCGGTGAATATGCCTTTCTTTGACCCTTGCCCTACCGAAATCACTAGGGGGTCACTCCTTTAAATTGGCAGTGGCATCGGCATACCTTGATTCTTGGTTCCTTACCTAAGACGACGGAGAGTGCGCACGTTTCACCACTCTGCTGAAAAAATCATGCCTCAGACGTTTTTTGAAGCAACCAGCTTTTGTGCTTGTTCTTCCGGTAACTATTACCTGGTGATTTTTAAATACGTATCAATATTGGACTCGAGTAAGTGGCTTTGCCCTTCGTGCTCCTTACCATTTTATACATGGTTAAACCCAATATTATTATTATTATTAACGAAAGTTAGAGTTTCGAAGGCGTCAGATACCACCTACATCTATTTAACCAAAGGCGATGCCGACCAGCGATCCACCAAAGTTACACGACTTGGGAGGCAGCTTCTGGGAAACTGAACTGTTTGAGTTCAGGGGAAGGTATGGTTGCAAAGCTGAAACCTAAAGAAAGTGACGGAAGGGTAGCACCAGGAGTGGAGCCCATGGCTTTATTTGACTCAACACGGCAAAACTCACCTGGCCCGGACACTGGATTGATTGACAGATTAAGAGCTCTTTCACGATTCAGTGGGTGGTGGTGCATGGCCATACAGTTATTGGCGCAGCTGGTAGTTAATTACGCCCAAATTACGTAGCTGGTAGTTAATTACGCCTTTAACTAGAATCGGCAGAACAACCAAGAAAAGAAACTGAAAACAGAATGTCACACAAAAGGCTTTTTCTAAAGGCAAGATCGACATGAAGGTAAACTTAAATTTTGTTTCAGTAACAGCTGTTGTGCAGTATTGGCAGTCAATGGCATACCAGAGATGTCATAAACGTTTTATGGATTATGTGAAACACATTTAGCAAAATTACGAGGGTTAATTTCGATCTTAGAACGCATGCTACACGCCCTGTGCTAAAGTTAGTATTACTAAATCCAAAAGCCTGTATTCAGATAATATAGGTTACAAATACCCGATTGATCGCTGAATAAAGAGTTATTTGTCCGTTAGGTATTTTCGGTTGTTTTAAATTCGGTTAAAATTTTTTTTTTTGACTTCATTGTTAGGTAGCACTTTCGCTGCCCGACGGTGTCGCCAGAAAAATTGCCACTTTGGTTATCTTGGTTACGAGAAATTATTACATGACCTATTTCATCCTACATGGTTTGACCAACATACCTAACACTCGTTTTTTTTTTAACTACGTGAGGTGGACCGAACACGCGGTCATGGTTTTAAATTGATCGTGATACACTTTAAAAGTTATTGTCATAGGTACTTTTATTCAAATAGTGTCGTTGAGCCTTGGAACTGCGTTCCCTGCTGATGTTGCCTATACCCCATCCCTTGTGGGTTTTAAATTCAGACCGAAAAGTGTAGACCTTACAAGGTTTGTAAGGTGTTTTTAGTATGCAACAATGGCTATGGCCATTGGTTACTTTTACTTTGTTCTTGTTCAATTTGTTTTTTTGGCAGGGTGTTAGTAAACCACTGGCTTTGCCACGTGTTGCATCAATAAATTTTTGTATCTTTTTGATACAATAAATTTCTCATTCATTCATCACGAGATTTTATTACCTGGCTCCATTGAGCAGGTTTATTCTCAGTTAAGAGTTGTCATTTAATGTTAATGATTTGACCAAAACAAAGCAACGTTTTTTTTCATGCTTTCACTGCAGTAACTCGAAAACAGACATAACTTCTGGTTAAAAAGTGAGGGCCTAGTCTTCCGATCTAAACCGGGCGTATCTCGGCTACTTGTGATGACTGGAGGTTTACCGGTTCGAATCTCTTGGTTTGCTCTTTCCTTACTCGGCATCTTTCATCTTCTAAAAGAGTCACTAAGGTGCTGGTTCATCAATACAAGCAGTCTGCTGCACATGCCACAACAGCTTCGAGAAATTATTTAAAAATAATATTTGTACGCCTCGACCATAACCGTTAACATAAACGTTAAGAAGAACCAAACCATGTTTTCCTTTTAGTGGGCATATTAGAAGTCAACTTTTGAGTTTTATTTCTGTTTTAATTCCTATAATAGGGGACATTTGTCCTCAGGATTCATTGCAGACTTCAATCGACAGCTGAAGTCTCTGGCAAACTCTGGCGTGTTTCGAACGGCACTCAGAACTCTGCAAAGAAACAAATAAAAAGAATGCCAATCAATAAAAAAAATAGCCATATAGTTAGCATAATACATAGCCAGACATACAGTATCCTACTTTAGTTGATTCTTGCTGCGCCTCACTCCACTACATCTGAAATGCAGCAGATGACAATCAATACATCAACGCAGTCAACAATTAACGCAAAGCACCGTTGACATTTCCAGAGTCGAAACAAACTTGATGCACGGAAAATAATGCTAATGTTTTTTTTTTAAACTGGCACGAAGAACTTTATTATTTGCTTCTTTGTTGTTAGGTTAGGTTAGGTTACTTTTATTGGAGTACTACGGGCCTTAAATGCCATACACTCACCCTAAACTAATCCTACCTTAACCTACACCAACATTTCAGACAATACATGGCATTAACAACATACTAATTTACAAAACCAGTGTGACTCCCTTATTAGCATGGCAACACAACAACACTGCAACACCTTGAGGACAGCCTCCAATAGACACATCCCAACTACACCACTGCACAACACAACCACCGTGAAGACCCCACTGTGTACAAGTAGCTGTAAATACCCCGAATGCCATGTAATCCCAAGAGAGGGGCGAACAACAAGTGAGGCCAAGAGAGAATCCATCACCCACTACGTAAAACGACCTGTAGCCTTGCAAAACCCCAATGCCTTACGGTATCCACTTTGAAAGACGAAGTGCCGCTGTGCCACCCAAAGCAGACACTCAAACAGGAAATGAGCCACAGTCTCATTTGACATTCCACACCTGCATTGAGGAGTCCGTGCCCAGCCCAGCCGAAATAGGTTTGCCTGAAGCTGGACATGTCCCGTCCATAGTCTCGAGAGCAGCCCCGCTTCGTCTCGCGACAGACCATGAAGGGCCACAGGCCGCGAGATAGAAGGGTGGATCCCAAACAGAGTACGGGCAGTAGGACCCATTGCCCAGCGTTCCTGTCAGATCCTGGAGGAGGACCTCGAGTAGGCTGGCTTGAGATCTCTCGGGTCGACCACGAAACTGACTGCTGGGGTTGTGTGACAACTGCCTCTCTTGGTCAACTCGTCAGCAAGTTCGTTTCCGAATCCACCACTGTGCGCCTTAGTCCACACGATCGTAATTGACACTCCCAGTTGGCTTGCCGTAAATAATTTCCACCCCACCTCAAGAGCCAGAGGATAGGGAACGTCCAAAGAGGTAAAGCACTGCTGGAGGAACCCCACACCTGCTAAAGAATCGGTAACAACACAAAAGCTTGATGCGCCCAGATCCATGCCCACATCAAGCGCTACAACAAGTGCAACAAGTTCTCCTATGAAAGCCGAGGGCACAGACCCAAGATGGTAGCTGAATTCCAGCTGATAACTCGGTACACATACACCAAGTCCACCCTCCTCTGTTTCGGCGCAAAAAGACGCGTCACTATAAATAGTTACACAGGAGGAACCCTGATGCTGGCCACTGCGGAAAGATCGAAGGGCTGCACCACACCAAACCCTTGGGAAGATGGGGGGGGGTTTAAGTGAACCCCCGGTAAACTGGCAACTTCAGGGGCAACAAGGAGGGAAGCCCCTATACCAGGAGCACCCACCAAATCACGGGCCCTCTGAGGCAGAGACATATAGTCAATGATAATCCGGGCAAGCGGATCAGTCGAGCCCCTAGCAACTGCTCGCTGACACTATCTGACCAGAAGTTCCTTTGCCCGTATGTCTATGGGCACATCACCTGTTTCAACAAGTAGCGCCTGAACCGGGGTTGACGGTAAGCAGCCAGACACTACACACAGGCAGTCATTCAGAACAACCTGAATGCTACGCATGGCAGCATTCGAGGCCAAAAGAACAGGAATGTGAAAATCTGCACATGCCCTGATGTAGGCCCTGTAAAGTGAAGTAATCGTAGCACGTTTGGCAATGGACCTATTGTGGGTAACCGTTCGCAAAACGTTAAGCCTAGACGTAATGGTTTCCCTGACCGCTGCAGTGTCGTGTGACCATTCAAGTCTAACCAGAAACGAAGGTAACACACCTTACTCGATGCCTCAATAACTTTCCCATCCACAGAGATGGATCCAGTGATTACTAATTAACAAACCGGGGGGCCTAGTCTCGACTTTATCGTTTTCAAAACGAAAGCTTTTTAAATCGAAATCGTGGCTTAAAAGCCCAAATACAAGGATTACTCAGGTTAATATTGTTTTTTATTGCCTAACTGAAAATATACATTACCTCAATATTAGAACCTGAGAGTCTTTCCAGCTCTATTATTTGAGGTTGAATGCTTTTTGGCAAGCCTTATGGGACAGACAATATAGCAACAAATTGCGGGCTGTTAAAGGCACTGTCAAGGAATGGCACTTGGCTTGTCGCCGCAGTCGCTGTGAAGAGGTGGTTTTGGCTCATTTACGAATTGGTCACACCCGACTTATTCACTGTTTCGTTTTGAGGGGGGGGGTTGTTCCTCCTGAATGTCATTGGTGTCGGCGTCCACTTACGGTCCGACACATGTCTGCTGATTGTCACCATCTTGATGGGCGTTCGTCGCCATTACCATCTTCCGCAAGACATTGCGCGTCAGTTAGGCGATGAGTCTGTGAAAAGGATGTCATCTGGGAGGAGACATTCTTCCAGGCGCCCTGGTCCTCGCTGTGATGCTGCATTTTTCTGTTAGTCGGTACTCCACATGGGCAAGTGTGCTACCGCACTGTGGCTTGCGCATTACGGTGCGGGATTCCATGGTGATCCTTATGTTAGTTGGAAGCTGAATATTTGTTATCATTGCTCACGTTGTAGCAATGATGCATTCGATTGCCCACTTTGCGTGCGGGGGATGTTATCATTGCACGGGACTTTTCTGAGTCATGCCCTTGCGACGGACGAGACAGACTTAATCGGCACAGATGAACGTCGTGAGTGAAGAGCGTTCTACCCAAACTTTGTTAAACAGAAAGGAGTGTAACGCTTTAGTGTTTTCTCGCCGAGAGACGTCACGGTCAAAGCTTGCATTAAGCCAGCTGTGGTGAAATAAAGGGAGGTGCCATTTTACCTGAATGATGGCGAGGGTGTGATTCCTTGTGGCTGTGATGAAAAACCAACACCAGTTGAAGTGAACCAGGGAGCCCTCGCATTGCAGTCGGACATGGAACCAGTAAGTTATGGCTGCATGGTAAAAGCTCCAATGCACCACGGGTCATCCCCGAAAGACAACAGGGGATGTCGCTTTATCTTGAGATCTTCGAGGTGGTGGAAGGCCGCTTCGATTAAGGCGACTTGAGGGATCTTGTCGAGGATGATTTCATTCAGGTGAGGTTCCACAGGCGTGGTGAGGAAAATGGATGTCATGATTGATTTCCAGCTGCCTCCCGGTGGAACGAAGGGAGATGTGGTGCAGCTATGTTGCTGGTGAAAGTTTTGAGATAGCAGCTTGTTCACTGGAGCAGCTTGTTCACCCCTCAGAACCCAAGGAAAACAACACAAGAGGTGTGATCAAGGTTCTTAGATTACATATGCATAAGTCTTCTTTTACCAAGGTAAGGAGGGGGGGCACACGACCTGCCAAGTCGGGGGTGGATCTGGTTGGCCTGGTTGAGTCTTTGATTCAGAGCATGCAAGATCAGCAGGAAAAAGCCGAGTGGTTGAACTGGTGCTGCAGAGTTCGGCTAGGGAGACATGAACGAGGATTGATCTGTGGCTTGGCAAAGTCTTGAATTTTGATGGGAATGGGTGACGAGAAAGGCTGATGGCGAGCCACCGAGTCAATTTCTCTCTTCCCTGTGCTTCCATTTTTTGAAGAGGCAAGGCAATCACATGATGAGTGGAGGCCGGCTGCAGCTCATGTTTCTTTCTCATGATTTGTGGTGAGAAGGATCGGTGGTTATTCATTTTCCTCTTATTCCTTTCCTGGCTTATTGCTTTAGACAAGAATGGATGGTCTGAGTCTTCAGTGGATGAGTAAGGGTCCTTAGTGCTACCAAAGGCCACAAAGGAAAAGGTTCGGTTGATTAAATGGCATGCTAAAGTCTTGTTTTTTATCGGAATCAACCGAAAAAGAAAGACGAGGGCTCAAGAGAGTGGCTGCTTGGCGGGATGAAGAAATGACGATTCGAGCGGTGACAGAAGGATTTTCCTTTGTGCTGAGGACCCGTGTTTGAGCTTGGAGCGGGTATCTGTCGCAGCACAGAGATCTTGTTAGAGTGCTGCTAAACTCAAACAGGGTGAGACGGCATGGCGGCCACATGAGCATGAGTGTCTTTCGTGCTGCCAAAGACCGGGACGGAACTGGATTGGTCGACAAATTAGCAGGGTAGGGCCTCGATCTTTATTGGTATTAACTGAGACGAAAGAAGACAGGCTAAGAGCACTGTGCAGAAGTCTTGTCCTGTCGAGCGGCCACCTTTGCCGCATTATGTAGGCATGGTCGGTCGACTGGGTTCTTGCTTTGACGGAAGAAGCTTGCTTCATTGTGCGGTGGAGGCAGACGTCCTTTCCTGAGTGTTGTTAATCAGCAGGAAAGGCGGCATGCGTTGAGGCGACAGCGGCTACTGCAATGTCCTTCGTGCAGGCTGAGAACCGGTCGGCTGTTGTTCATGTTGCAATGAAAGAAGCTCGCGTCAATCTACGGAGGTCGGTAGCTTCTTTTGTGTAGGTGCAGCTTGGTTGGATGTCAGTGGTCATGCGACCGAGATGCCAACGAAAGAAGCTGGTAGCTTCAGGAGAGGGTGGAACGATTCTGCTGGGAAGACACTCAACAGGGAGGGAGCAACACTATCTTGTCCATTTCTGCAACGAAACGACGCAGTATGCAATGTGATGTGAGCATG
This sequence comes from Lithobius niger, assembly GCA_023313725.1. Lineage (NCBI taxonomy): Eukaryota > Metazoa > Arthropoda > Chilopoda > Lithobiomorpha > Lithobiidae > Lithobius > Lithobius niger. Next base: position 25,194 of record JAHWFP010115883.1, on the reverse strand, counting down.
GTCGGTCGGTCGGCAGGCGGTCTAGCTGTGACGAGAGCTTTAACCTGTGGTAGGTGGCGTCCTTTGATCTGAAGCAGTCAGATTGAGGTCTGCGGTAATGGAGCCACGGGACCAACTGGTTCACGAAATGGAAACAGAATTAATTACCTTCGATCGGCGAACGATGACGGCTGAATAGCTGCATCCAGTTGAGACGGCTAAAATGATGCTGTTCACTGGAAGAGATGTGGATCGACCCCGGGAAACAACAGGGAGGGAGTCATGGTGACTTCGACTGGTCCGACGGTGAAAAGAAAAGACAACGGGCGGTAGAGCCCAGAGGCTAGGAGTACCAATTCTTCCAATACAGCAGGCGCAGCAGGCTGACAGGACGGTACGGTGGCGTGTTTTAACCATGTTTTCCCGTTCGGCCACCGAATCCAGGCGTGGTGGTGAACGGCAGTATACGTCAAGGAGTCGGTGCACCAATCGACAAAAAGGGAGAGCACTTGGCGGAAGATGATGTAAGAGTTGCATGTTTTCGTTGTTAACCAGCCACGATGTCTTGTTCGTTTAAAACGGTGGCTGCCCTTATTGCCACCATGAAGAGGCGAACATACGCCAGAGATGAACAGACATAGTCTTTCGTGTTGGGACGGATGCCCTGACTGCCGCCGCGTAGAGGTGAACAGTCGGTGAAGTCTTTCGTGCTGGAACGGCCACTAATGCTGCAGCTGCGAAGAGACGAACCGTTGACGAAGTTGCTCCAACTGCCACCGTGAAGAACCGAACAGCAGTCGGCAGTGTCTATCATGCTGAATCAGCCAGTATGGCTGCAGCTACGAAAGAGGTGAACTATAGACAAAGTCTTTCGTGCAGGAACGGTTGCCCCGACTCCTGTGATGAAGAGGCGAACAGTCGGCAGTGTCAATCGTGCTTAATCAGCCATTCTGGCTGCAGCCACGAAAGAGGCGAACTGTTGGCGAAGTCTTTAGTGCAGGAACGGTCGCCCCGGCTGCAAACGATTGGGGTGGAAAGAATGGCGGGCTTGGAGGTCCTGATGAGGCCACAAGCTAACGGAGAAGAGGGCAGCTGCAATAATGTGGATCGAACCCGGGAAGGCAGCAACTGGGAGGGTGCCACGTAGTCTTGTTCAGGTGAAAACTATGGGGAACAAATGAGGGCAAACTGAGCAATATGTGTAGAAGAAACGAAAAAGAACGAAGCGACCATCCAATATGGCCACTAGAGAACAAAAGATGCTCAGATTTTGTCGTTAAGTTGCCCGGATCCAGTCAACTTGAAATCTCTAGGATGCAGACAGCATTACGAGAACATGATACAAAATTTCACAGGTATTTCATATTTTCTAGTGGCAACCAGAAAACCATTTTGCAGTTCTCAGAGATAAATGCCTGTCTAGCCGTAATGGATCTTTGTCTTGCAACTTTGACAATATGATCGCAGTGGGTCGAATTTTTAATTCGCTCGAAAACCAGGCTCTCAGATCCTTAGTAACACAGGTGTTCTAGGGGATCGCCAAACAATACATAATTGAAAAGTCTATTCTTCGAACCAATTGGGAAAATTTTACATTTAGAAGTGGAGACAGTTAACTGCCACTCAGTAGACCATGCCTCCAATGAGCCTAAGGCTGTCACAAGTTTGTCGTGGCCAGGCGGTCCAGCAATGACACAATATAATTTTAGGTCACCAGCTTTCCCATCACGATCTTTAAATTCTCCACTTGTGCCCCAGTTTCCCCATTTATCTATGGTGCGTTTACCAGTAGTCCTGCTGTGTAACACGCTACATAGATCGTGCATTGAATTCTGGGCCCACTCAGTAAATATCGGACCATCAGACTGGCCTCACACCAAATGGACTTTTGTCTCGCGACAAGACGTTGCAACTGGTGGAGACACAGCATGCACATTTTGTCGCTCAGCACGCAGTCCGATGCTCGATTTCCAGCTTTTAGGTTGTTTAGGTTAATTGTTACTAGTAAAAAGAACTGTTCATTTATTTCCAGTTCTTTGTATAACAAAATTCGTTTTGGACTGCCTTATTGTGTCTTATAAAAGAATATTTGGTTTTGTTTCTATTTTATTTGGCATAGTTAATCATTACAGAAAAATATCGTCAATATCCCACCAGTGCTGGAGCAAGAGGGGGAAGAAGGGAGCGGCCGCCACGGGAAAAGGGCACCGAAATTGCTGCTCCTCTCTCCAAAAAGCATCACTGAGAATGAGTTGAACTTTAAATGTTCTTTTGGCAAAGCCTACCCTAATAGAAATGGTCTTGAAAAATTAATTTGTTAGTTGCAACAGCAGTTTAATGATATAGTTACCCTATGACTGGCCAGAAAACTCACAAGAACATGACTTTGGCAATAAACACTTAATTTTCGGCCGGGTATTTGGGACTTATTCACAATAAAAATGTTAAAACACTAAAAAAAGTGGGAGCTGCCACAAATTGTGGACTTCACACAGCAGCTATGTTAGGAAATCATCCAATTTGGCAGCTGTAGGAGACCAACATTTGTGGCAGCTACCACTTTTTTTAATGTTTTAATATTTTTATTGTGAACAATACCCAAATTCCCGGCAGAAAATTTAAGTATTTGTTGCCTGATTCGCATGTTCTTGTGACTTTCAGGCCAGTTAGAGGGTACCTCTATCATAAACTAAATACAATTGTAATCCTTCAAATGTTGACAAATATTTTTGTCTCCCGCCTACCTACCGCACCCCCTTCATGTCAGATTAGTGTGTTTTCAGTGTGTTGGCGTTATCGCTGTGGTACCGTGATGGGTTTATTTTTGGGTTGATTTGGGAAGAGGGGTGTGAGAGTGGGGCGCTGAAATGTCTTGTTATGGCACTGTTTCCCACCACCCGTGCTCCCCACATGACACAAACCACGATTGTTGAGCGTGATGCACGCGCAGATCAAAC
>JAHWFP010115883.1:0-20469 GCA_023313725.1 Lithobius niger | reverse complement strand
CAAGCAAACCTCCAGCTATCTGCACAAGTGCTACGCACGAGGCTGGACACATACCAAATTCGACATTTGTCTCGCAACGTCTCGTCGCTAGATATTTGTCTAATTCGGTCTCGCGACAGGACATTTTGTCCTAACTTGTCTGAACGTGCTGCAGACCACATTCTCCTAAACCACGTCAATGAGCTAGGCGCCACACACCGGATGCGAGGTTGTCGCGAGACGTCTTTCACAACAACAAAACGAAGCTCATAGTTTCGTCTGGTGTGGTCTCTCAACCAGATGCGACGTCTCACGACATCTTGTCGTGAGACAATTGTCAAATTTGGTGTGTGCACCTTACAGTGGCAGCACACCAAATTAGACAAATGTATCACGAAGAAACGTTGCAGGACAAAAAATCGCATCTGATGGAGAGGCCCCACCAGATAAAACTGGAAGGAGCTATGTTTTGTTGTCGTGAGACGCCTAAATACGCCTTAGTAAGTTTTATTACAGTGTCTCACCGGTGTGTGGCATTCAGTCAGTGCTATGGTTATGAAGACGTCTGCAGCAGATTGAGACAGGTTACGACAAATGTTTTGTTGTGCGACTAAACGTCTAATTTGGTGTCCGGCCACCCTTAGGCCACGTTGCGAGACAAAACGTTGCATTGGTGGAGAGACCCCAACAGACGAAGATGCCTAAAGACGCCCAAAGGCGTCTCGCGACAATGTTGCATCCGGTATGTGAGTCTCATCTCATTGCTCTAGGTTTTGGAGACTTCTGCAGCATGATGAGACAGGTTACGACAAAACTTTCTGTCGTGCGACTAAACGTGTAACTTGATCACACGACAGGGCATTTTGTCGCAACCTGCCTCAACGTGATGCAGACGTCTCCACAACCATACCAATGAACTGAGTGCCACATACCGGCTTCAACGGCTTATCACAACAACTGGGCCAAGCTCCTTTCATTTTCGTCTCACAACGAAAAACATTGAAACAATTGTTCAAAACACGTGGTTTGTGTCATTTTTTTCCATTTATGGAAGTTTGACCTTTGTTTTTTTTTTGGGGGGGGGGGAGGGGAGGGGTGGAGTGACGTTGAAGATATTTTCCGGTAATGATTTGAGAATTTTACATACATGTTTCAACTGCTCCAAGATGTGAATATTAAAAGCATGCATTATCAATGATTTGGACAGTAAATTTTACTACGCAAAATAAATTAAAACAAAAGTAAATGTTTAAAATGTAAAAGAAGGCTGTCGAAACACTAATTTTACTCTACAATGGATTGGAAACATATCACCTGAATTTTTTTTTTTACTAGTAAACAAGAAGCAACTAATGGTGGTCGCACACCAAATTAGTCATTTGTTTTGCGACGAGACGTTGCAAGACAAAACGTCACAAGACGTCGCTTCTGGTGGAGCTACCCCGTCAGACGAAAATAGAAGGGCCTTCGCTTTGTTGTCGTGAGACGTCTAAAGACGCCTAAAGACGTCTTGCGAGAACGTCGCATCCGGTGTATGTCACTCAGCTCATTGCTATGGTTTTGGAGACGTCTGCAGCAAGTTGAGACAGGTTTCGACAAGATGTCCTGTCGTGAGACCAAATGTCCAAATGACCTAACCTGAAAAAAACTAATTTGGCTGCACACCAAATTAGACATTCAGTCGCACGACAAAACATTTTGTCGTAACCTGTCTCAACGTGCTGCTCACGTCTTCAAAACCGTAGAAATGAGCGTCACACACCGGAGGAGACATTGTCACGACACGTATTTAGGCGTATTCAGGCAACAAAACGAAGCTCCTTCTAGTTACGTCTGGTGGGGTCTCTCCACCAGATGCGACGTTATGTCTCGCAACGATTCCTCGCAATACATTTGGCTACTTGGTGTGCGGGCACCCTTAGCATGCTTGCTGCGTGGCAAAATGTCTGTGCCGTCTCTCTATCAGATGCAACATCTAGCGACGTTTTGCCTGACAACGTCTCGTCATGAGACAAATGCTGCACACCAATTGCGACATTTGTCTCGTGACGAGATGTTACGAGGCAGAACGTCGCGATGTATTTCATTTGGTGGAGAGAACAGAAACATTTTGTCACGCAGCAAGCATTCTAATGCTCAATTTTCAGCCTTTAGCTTTTTTAGGTTAGTTGTTTGTTGTTAACTAGTAAAAAAAAAAACGGGTATTATTTTGTTTCCAGTTCAGTGTAGAGTAAAATTAGTGTTTGGACAACCTTATTTTATTTTATAAAATAACATTTAATTTTGGTTTCATTTTATTTTGCATTGTATAATTGCTGTCTAGACCATTGTCAAGGCATTTTTTTTAATATTCACAATTGGAGCAGTTGCAACATGTGCGTAAAATTTCCAAATTATTACGGATAAATATATTCAACGTCTACCCCAACCTTCGCCTCCTAAAGAGGCAAAACTTCCATAACTGAAAAAAAACGTGACACAAACCACGTGTTTTTGGCACATGCACAGATAAAACTGCCATAATGAGTTTCATCGCAAGACAAAAATGAAAGACGCTTCGCCCTGTTGTTGTTAGACATCTCAATACGTCTTGCGACATCGTCGCAGTTGGTGTGTGGCACTTAGCTCATTGGGATGGTTGTGGAGTCGTCTGTGGGACATTGAGACAGTTTGCAATAAAATGGTCTGTTGCGAGACCAAATGTTGCAGATGGTGTGTGGCTTGCCTAACCTCACACCAAATACGACATTTTTCTTGCAAGTAGCGTTTTGAGGCTAAATTTTGAGAGACGTAGCATCTGTTGGAGAGAGAGCAGAGACATTTTGTCGTAGGCCAAGCATTTTAATGTTCAATTTTTCCGCCTTTAAGGTAGTTGTTTGTTATTTACTAGTAAAAAAAAAAACCAGGTAATTTGTTTCCAGTTCTTTGAAGATTAAAATTAGTGTTTGGACAGCACTATTTTATTTTATAAAATAACATTTTATTTTGGTTTTATTTTATTTTGCATAGTAAATTTACTATCCAGACCATTGATCAGGACATTTTTTTATATTCACTTCTTGGAGTAGTTGAAACATGTATGTCAAGTTCTCAAATCATTATGGAGAAATATTTTCAACGCTCCCCTCCTCCCCAAATAAGTAAAACTTCTATAACTGAGAAAAACGTGATACAAACCACGTGTTTTGAGCGAGGCGCATGCACAGATCAGACTGTCTGAATAAGTTTCATTGCGAGACGAACATAGAAGGAGCTTGGCCCTGTTGTCATAAGAAACGTCTCGCGATAATGCTGCAGCCAGTGTGTGGCACTCAGATCATTGGCATGATTGTGGAGACGTTGCAGCACATTGATACAGGTTGCATCAATATATCCTGTCGCAAGACCAAATGTCGCAGTTGGTGTGAGGCTAGCCTAAGGGTAGCCGCACATAAAATTAGACAATTGTCTTGCGACGAGACATTGCGACACAAAACGTCGCAAGATGTCGCTTCTGGTGGAGAGACCCCACCAGATGAAACTATAAGGAGCTTCGATTTGTTTTCATGAGACATCTAAAGACGCCTAAAGACACCTAAAGACGTCTCGCAACAACGTCACATCCGGTGTGTGGTGCTCAGCTCATTGCTATGGTTGTGGGGACGTCGTGAGAGCAAATGTCTAATGTGCAGCTACCCTAAGACTTTAAGGATGGAATTTAAAGTGTATATAGCACAGTAGTTTTATCATGCTGTAATTTTAACATCTTTAGCTTGGGAAAGGTGATTATATAAATATAACCAACCAGCCAACAAGTACAGGTGAAAAACGAAATCACGACGCTTTGGTTGCTATATCGGAACCGTTTTCAAGTGAAGGGTCAAACAAAAGAAAAAAAAAAGAAAATATGCGGTTGAACAGTTGGGTAATGGTTCCAAACCTTACAGATTCTAAGGACTTAAGGTACCATACTAAGAATAAAATAAAATAAATAGTTGGAATAATTCAAAAGAATGTCCAACAGTCAACTCCCAACTGACCCAAGTTTGCGGGTCAAAGAGAAAGTGAGCGACGGCTTTAACAAGCCAGGTAGAAGTAGGATAAATGCAGTATGGTCGGAGTCAGACTTGGTAGCAAAAGGCACACTTGTATTTGGCTACGTCTAATTTCTGTTTTACTACCTGCTCTCTTCCTGGATGAGGGTGTAAAATGTGCCCTTTGCTACTTCCCTTCCTCCTGGTCCTAGGGAAAATTGACTCCTATGAATTTACCGGAAGTGACGTCAAGGCTTACTCTTACTCTATTGTAACATCAAGGTTTGCTCTACTAACCTGAAGTCACTTACCATATTAACAGGAGAATTTTTTCTCCAGAAGTCGGTTTACTCTATATACCAGAAGTGCCGTCAAGGCTTACTCTTATTGTAACTTCAAGGTTTGCTCTACTAACCTGAAGTCACGTAACATATTGACGTAAGGTTTACTCTAGTGACTGGAAGTGACGTCCAGGTAAACTCTAGTGCTGTCACACCAAGAAGCCCGAATGGTACACCTGAATTTTCGGTCAGGTTTACTTAAAGTTAGCAAAGTTTCTGTTAAGATTTCGGATGCTGGCCACAGTTCTCCCTAAAACATTTAAGGACTAAAGAATGGGGAAGTAAACCAGGACCATGTTAACCAGTTGATAGATATCAACTTCAATATCATACGTGAAAGGGAAAGACGCCTTGGTAAATTACGGTCATTTCGTACTGCAGTTGGTAATTCATCATCATTTTGTGTTGTGTTATTATGCCTTCAAAGTTGCTTTGCCTAGTAGAATAAATTAAACTTGTGGTATTATTATGTGTGCCTTGCATAGACTAAATAAAACTTAGGTATTTACTGGGGATTTTTTGGGGGAGGGAGGGCCAGGCTAAACATAGAAAAAACATTTTGCAAGAAATATTCGAATATTTTTTTGCGAGTATTTGATTATATTTTTTCCCTATTCGTCCAACACCTACCTATTAGAAAGGAGCACAAATTTGCTCTAGTGCATGGGGATAATGTACGCAGTGTATTAAAGTGGAAGTCATTGATGTCGGTCGAATTTCGTTCATTACAACGGAATGCGTTATGGTTTTGCCCGTTTTTTTCCATCCCTGCTTTATTTTCTTCCTGAATTTTTCTCTGCTTCTTTTTGCGTTTAGCTGCCACATCTATCGCTATCTTTCTAATCACTGTGCATCGGTTTCTCCAGCAAGCAATTTTCTCTTATTATTAGAACCATCTTTCTCTAACTTATTCTTTTTTAGTTCCGAGTGCAATGAGGTCATCCAGACAAACTTTTTTCACAATTTTAATTCTTCCAAAGCGAAGCTGTCTTCTCTCTAGCATCCTCGTTGCTCATTACTTCTACCTCCGAATTGAAGTTGTCGTCGTACTCCTCCCAACTTCCCGAATGCCCGAGCAATGGTGATTGATGGCGTGGCTGTTTCCCCGCCGTAAAATACATATTGTTTATAGTCGTACGGCGAGAGGAGAAACTTGCTAACTGAACCGTGTTCAGCATATTGCTGACACTATAGCGATTTTCGTCCAGGTTTCTTTCTGAGCCAACAACAATGTCGGGGCTGTCTTGTAATCATCAGAACCCAGCTTTTCAACGAAGGTCGACTGTATGCCCTAAGCCTTCGTGATAGTCTCCTTTTCCTGGAGTTCTTGGAATGTAACCAAACGAACACTAGGAACGGGGCGCCACCAGCCTTGTCTTGCATGTTCCCAAATACTTGCTTGTGGTTCAGAGGATAACATTGCTAGCTTCGAAGCGATCCCTGCCTTCGATCATGTCCTTGATAACGCAAACTATGGAGCTTGGCACAATCCCCATATATTGGCTGGATGTACTAGTAATGGAACGGGAACATTGCCAGTTTTGACAGTTCCAATATACAAACTCCAGAGTATGTAGGCAGACTGCCCACCGTGCTTCGTGAGCATTGGTTAATTTGCACGAATTTCTCGTGGAGCATGTGAAACGAGTCGGTGTCCAGTTGAGACGTGTATTTCAACGACGTTCTCAAATTCGTGCAATGTTTGACGTTGGGGCATTTCTGCTTATTTTCCATCGTCTTACTGAACCACTGAATTATTTAGTAGTTTTAAAAAATCCTTTTCGAACAGGGGGCCGTCAATTGCTGCAGTTTGTGATGTTGAATTCGATGTAGTTGCGCATCAACAGTTTGTTGTTGAATGCAAGGACTGTATTCACGCGGCAAAGAACTAGCCCGTGACGGAGATAGAATTTCAAGTTTGGGTGGTCAACCACATACCTCTTCTTGTGCAGGATATTCAGCACGAGTTTGGTACTCGGTTTGAAGGAGTGATTTACTAGATTTTTGTAGGGGGGCACAAACTCCTCCCTGATCTACAGTTTCTCGGGGGCTAAGGGATAATCGTTGTATGCGTCGTGCAATTCTCAAGGATATTCGAGATCGACCTTGAGTATGTAACCAACATCTGCATCATCGGGTACGGTGTCCACATCGAAAGTTATAATCTTCTCCCTCGTCAGGTATTAGAACCTGTCACAGGGTAGGGGATCACACATTACTGAACAGTAGAGGTTGTTCATGTCGAGATTGCGGATCTTGGTGGAAGGTTGGTTAGGATCAAAGTCGAGCAGGTACTTCCTTATATAACTGCTTGCACCATTATTAAACGGTCCACATTTTGCTAGCCTAGTTGAGAGTTGTTTGTTAGATTAATACGCTTAGGAAAAGAACCTAAGGTGTATGCCACTAGGAATTACATACACTACAACCATAAATTGTTTTTCCATGTGTCTTAGGATATTCCCATTTAACATACTAGTACTTGCAAACAGTCAATGGCCATTACTGCAACTTGACCAGGGCTGAGGTACTAAGATCTGCAATTCGATGTCCATTATGTGCTTTATCTCAGTTCTTTTGCACTTTAGTAAAAATTGGCTTCTGGAATAGTCTTGCAGGCTACCACTGAAACTATTGTGTAGTTTTCAGAAAGGGAATGCTATGAACTTGCAGAACTGCAACATGGTTCTATTACACTGGATCTCTGTTTATGGTAGAACTTGAAAAAGTTGGGAACTGAAACATGTTTAGTCCGCTGCCATGGAACATACCACGGAGATTGTGGTCAGTTAGCTAATGCTCTAACAGTAAACAAGGCTTTTCTCAGTTTAATTAGGAAAAAGCAAGCCTTCCCCACTCGAATATTTTCAGACTGCTGATGCCAATTGGTTTTCCATCTCAAGTCCACGAAGAAGTGTGTGCTGATGCAAAAAGTAAGCATATTGAGCATATCTGTCTTCTTGTCTGTGTGTAAGTGGACTGTGACCTGCACATCTGAAAGCTGTAGTTCACTGAATTTGGTGTGTCTGGCAGAAATCATTGATTGTTTTTATTTATGGGACTGAAACATTCATCTATGCTATGGTGTGAAACGCCTGATAACCATACTGTCCTGAACTTGTACAACATTTGCTAGCCTTTACATTCAGCATCTTTTAACAAGGCCCATCAGAAAACCTGCATAAAAAACACAACCTTAAAAATAAATCATGTTCTTTCTAATTATTTTGATCAGTTTTGCCATTGCCATCACGGTTTTCTTTTCCCCCCTTAAAAACTGTGCAGTCCTTCAGTAAACCAAAGTTTTTGTTCGTGTCAGGAGCTCCCGACACACTCCAACGAAACTTGTTATTCAGTCTTGTTTAGTTGATGGCGTTGTCAACACCCACACTCCTTAGACAAGCTCATAAAGACAATGCAATTATGAGAGTGAGTGTAGTGTATGGGAGTGGACTTTGACCTACACATCTGAAAGCTGAAATTCATGAAATTTGGTGTGTCTGGTAGAATTCATAGACTGTTTTTATTTTTGGGATTGAAATGATCATGTGCTATGATGTGAAACGCCAGACATACCACACAGTCCTGAACTTGTACAACATTTGGAAGTCTACATTCAACAAGGCCCTTCAAATTTTCAGGTATTGGTTTGTCCTGGCCCCATGAGGAAACTTAACATAAAAACACAACCTTCAAAATCAAACATGTCCTTTCAACTATTTTTAACAGTTTTGCCATTTGTATTTCACATTAGAAATCACGTTTTTTTTTTTCATTTTTAAAAACACTCAGCAATCCTTCAGTAAACTTAAGTTTTTTCGTGTCAAGAGCTCCCAATACACTCCAACAAAACTTCCATGCATCTGTTGTTCAGTCTTGTTTTGTTGATAGAGTTGTCAACGCCCACACTCCTTAGAAGTCTCACAAATTCAGTGCAATACTGAGAGCTTGAGTATGTATTTACCTTTTTCTTTACTGTTTTCAGCTTATGAACACAATCCTGTATAAGTATTTCGTCTTAATTAAACCATGAAATGGCTCTTCTTGGGTGTTGCTGGATTGTTTGAGACTAGCTGTATTGCTTTGCCTCATTGGCCATTAGGTTCCCATCAGAATTCATTGCGAGCATTGTTTCTTGTCAGAATGCTGTGGCCATGTGTCTCAGGATGCGATCGCAACTTCATTGTTGAGCAGTTTTCCAGACACTTTTGAAAAAAACGTAATGAATTTTTGACTGGGGAGTTTCAATGAGACGTCATCTAGACGTTCATCGACTTTCAACATCGGCCTACAGGTTTCGTCTTTTTTACTAGCTGTTAGAAGCTTTGACAACACAAACTTAATAAAATAAAATGCAAGCTTTTGTGAGTGAATGAAACACATCCAAGTGGCCAACGCCCTAGCATCCACTTCAAGAGAGTGCAGCCAACCTATTTAACTGTAAGACATTAAAAATCACCCCTACATTGTTTGCAATGGTTGTCAGGAGTTAGCAAGCAATGCGTCCAGTTGCTTGAAATTTTCTATGATCGTTAGAAACTTCGCGTACACTGAAAATCTATTTTTCTGATCATATAATGCAATGCACCTCTCTTCCTTTTAATGCACGCTTTACAATCCATTCAACTTTCCTAAGCTAGAACGTTTCCTTTCCTAGAAGCAAATAGAAGAAGTTGTTCCCACTCAACGTACAGATGTTTAATGGGGCCTAGTTTATACTCTATTTATAACGTGTAAAACATAAAATAAAGTTCCTCCAGAGTCGTGAGGATCTGGCACCCCTTTTTATACCTCAAACAGTGTAACGTTTTCATGAAAGCCTCGCCTAAGAGACCGGACTACAAGGAATTCACAATTTATATGGTATCTGACTTAGATAACGATCAGGAAAAATGGTCGTTATTATCAAATGAATCTGTCATGGCAAATTTAAATACCTCTCATTTCGTATAAAACCGTCTCGTAATTACACCCCTCAGCCAAAGGATAAGCAGAAATGGCTGCACCTTATTTGATTAATATTCTGTTATCTGTTTTGATAGTACTTAACTGGCCTCAAGAACTCGGAGTTTGTGAATGGGAGGCTAGAGGACACTAGACAGAAGGACACTATATAGCCAGTTCGTAATCCTTCCTAAGATCTCGATATGTAGGCGTTTTTAAGTAGCAGCGTAGCTCTGCACCCACTCTTAGAATGATCGAAACTTAATCCATATTTTTCTTGCTCGAGCTTAATACTTTTGGGGGTTTCAAACGTTGTAGCAAATTTCATTCCAATCCGACCTTTCGTTTTGGCTCCACCAAGACTACAAATGTCACCCAGCCAATCAACCGTCAAACATTTTGCAATTTGGTGTCCGTTATACGCTATGCTGCGCTCCGCCAAATATAAGAAGCTTTAAGCAGAATATCTGTTTGACTTTACTTGAGAACGGGCCAGACACTTAGCTCCGAAACGCCTCAATATTTCAGTGTGTCTTGTTCTTGCCCTGTTGGAATTTACTCACAAACATGCAAGTTACGCCTTACGCTTTATCAGAGTAAACGTTAGTGCAAACGTTTGTGGACACTAGGAACGACACTTCATTCATAGTATCTTCAACTTTTTTTTCATAACTGGTCCTGCGTTTCATTGACACTTACAGAAACAAATTCTCAAGAATAAATAAACAACAACAGAACTAACAAACAGAACAACCGAAAATATCAAAGCAGAAACCGTGGCAAACCACGGTTAATTAAGCAAACAACACAAAAAGAAATTTACGTTGGCAAAGGATATCCAGAAGAGTTGTCGGGGTGTATAATCCAAAGCGGGCAATGGAGCTTCTTGGCCATGGCGAAGAAACCATTTTTCGTAGGCCTAAAATACAGAATGTTGCTCCTTGGTTAAAAATATAATTGTGAATCCAATAAATAAAACGAAATATTAAACCAGATATACCACTTGTAAAATAATAGGTAATGAATCATAAAGTACGAGTTGGAACAATTGTCTTTTCTTCGTCAGATTTATTGAGCTTGTACTCTTATACGGCTAGTGCTTAATGTTAACTGTCTGCTACGTTAAAAATCTACTGGTTAAGTTTCTAAGAAATTTAAGCACTGAAGATATGTTTTGTCATTTTAATTTTCTATCACTTCACGTCAATTGAGGCCTTACCCTGTGAGCAATACGAAGACCCAAAGTGTCTTTGATTAATTCTTCTACCACCTTTTCGTCCATAATCTGAAAGCGAATAAACCATAATGAAAAAAGGGAAATAGTCGAATTTATGTCCATTTCAACTGCTAAAGTTATTTCAAGACGGAGAGGGACAATTTTGAGAATCGTGTACATGCCACAATCGACATAAGCAAAAGTGCAGAATGAGTTTAAATAGGTAAAGATTTTACAAAGCAAATATAGTTTCGCATTGAAGACTGGCCTTGTGAAAATACAAATTAAACTAATATGAGAAGAAAGGAAAGATAACTTTGAACGTTAGGTCACCTTTGAGAATGGTTGGACAGCTTCTAAGCTCGGATGGCGCCTGTCCCATGAAGACTGGCCTTGTGAAAATCCAAATTAAACTAATATGAGAAGAAAGGAAAGATAACTTTGAACGTTAGGTCACCTGTCAGAATGGTTGAACAGCTTCTAAGCTCGGATGGCGCCTGTCCCATGAAGACTGGCTTTGTGAAAATCCAAATTAAACTAATATGAGAAGAAAGGAAAGATAACTTTGAACGTTAGGTCACCTGTGGGAATGGTTGAACAGCTTCTAAGCTCGAATGGCGCCTGTCCCATGGGAATGTGTTGGTTAGTGGCTAGTAAGTGGCAAGTCCTGGGCTCAAGTCCTAGTTGAGGAAGTTGGCTTTTTTTTTTTTTTTTTTTTTAGATTAGTCTATCTTTTATTTTCATATGACCAGGCTGTAAACCAGACCTTCGTCGTTAACAGAATGAAGTTGATTAGATATGTTTATCAAGAGATACGCCAGTGTGTCGTGCCAAGTGAGGCAACAATAATGAGCGTTTAGTTGTTAATGACAACGTTAAAAAATATGTGTGTATGATGTCTTGAAGTAAAATAAAAGGAAGTTTTAACTATTAAGACAGCTTCAAATTTAATGTAGCCAAGCGATTTCGCCTAATCATGAAGGCATCATCGTCATAATGCCTTACTAGGAGAAAGCACATGGCTACATTAAATTTAAAGGTGTCTTAATAGTTAAAACTTCGCTTTTAAATGACAACGTTGTAGTGCAGTGCGATCCCACAGAGTTAGTGTCTAATATCGTCAACAAAAGTTGGGCACATTTCAAGGCTCTAGATAAAAAAAATAATTTTGTTCAAAATTTGGAGTTTCATTAAAATCGAGAACAACAGGCCACCTAAAAAAAATTAATCCATGTAGTAACGTCTTTATCACATTGGTAACCAGCAAATGGCTGGCTGACTGGTCCGCCTACTCTCGTGATAATTTCCAAAGGACCTTTGCTCTCGTGTAATGAAGTACTGGAAAGGATAAAACAAATTGCCAGTCAGTGGCAGCTCTTGAGTTGCATTGGAAAGGACTTCAGATAACCTGCCTTAGTTGTAAAAGACATAAGTTTGTAGTGGTTGCCATGCTGACATATTCCATCTGAATCAGACGGTAATACTATCGTTGAATTTTGATGGGCTACATACTAGTGTGAAACAAAACCTGGAGGGGTGACAGAACCCGCCGAGTTTTAGCCACTCAGTAGAACTGGTATCACAGTAAAAATGGCGGCCACGTGGTGTACCGTGCCTAACCCATGTACTGACCATCAAGTGCTAACCTTGGAAAGTAGTGATATTATCCCTACCAACGAACAGCAGCCAAGCTAGTCCCTCGGATTATTAGTTTAGAGGTTAATTAAAAAAAAACTTGAGCATTGATACTTTTGGTAGTAATGGTAAAGTTTTTCATTTACCGTTTTTTAAAGTTCTTCTTTAAAGCTAATCCCAGTAATAGTTGAACGTTTAACTGAGGATAGCCTTGTATTTTAATGAATTTCTTATGAACGCAGTGAAACGTTTTTATGGGCGAATTTAACAATGAACTTGTTACCCAGCTGCTTGTTCTCTTTTTTTTTGTTTTCTTAACCTTGACTAATTAAAGATGCTTTTAAAATGTATGCGACCCTACTGTTATTACTGGAAAACTAAAGTTCTCTATTCATTTTTATAGGTTAAAAATGAAATAAAACCATAATATCAGTTGTATGTCATATAGACTGTCTTTACTGTCAAAAAATACATCACAAAAGATACCTACCCCAAGTAAATCGGCAAACGGACCGACATCTGATCCTTATTACCTCATGAAGCCAAGTCCAACATATCCACCACCATGATGCAAGAGGAGAGAGTAGACACAACGGTACACCAAGACCCGCCTCCTCTAACTATTTCAGTTCACCTCACAACAGTCCATAGTAGTCCAGCAGAATGCTTCCAACTATGTCCTGCTCTCCACTATCCAGCTCTCGTGCCACCATTTTGATAAGTTCATATGTGAACCAAATTCTAATACCCACCTCCACGAATAATGCAGGAACTGACATAGACCTAAAGCAGCCAGTGGTGATTGTTGCAGGTCAGTTGGTAAGTAAGACTCCAAGACTCTATGAGAGTTGCACAAAAAAGGTAGATAAAGTTCATCTTGGTTTCATGTTACAGAAGAAAATATTCTGCAATGCATCCCATTCAAAAGAGACCTGCAAACCAGCTGAAAAGGTGGGATCAGACTACAAAGACAGACACACAGACTTGTTTTCTTTCTGCCGGGTCATGCCTATGTCCAAGCAAACACCCAAGTATTGGACAAAATTGGAGTTTCCTACCAACTGACCTGCAATGGGTAACGTAACCTCTGGAACCGCCCATCTTCTACAGTACAACCATTTGTAAATTGCCTATAAACTGTACCATTATTTACGTAATGTAACCCTTAGTATGATATTTCGTCCTCCCTTTATCTTTCTTGGCCCTGGGTTTTTCCTAGCCTCGTCTGTTTCAGGAGACGTATTGGTATCCCCTATCTTGTTTCACGTATTTTACCCTTAGCAGTGTGTGCAGCTGGTGGTCAAAAGTACTTATGGTACTGGTGTATTTTTATAATGTCTAAGCTATTTTATGAGAGCTTTTCTTGAGTGCACTCCCTTGGGCTGTGCCCTACGAGGATTCTCTTGCAATTATGTCCCCGATAGACAATGTGCAATTGTGCACTTTGTCTGAGGTCGGTCGTGGCCAAACCGTGGGAAACAGGCCTATGTGGGGAAACAAGCCGTATCACTACGTATTCCAACACCTGAGCCGCCATGTTCCTTTTCCTGTCTTTTCTCCAACTAAGTTTCTGGTGGTTAACAGCACTTACCAATTACGGTACCATGAAAAGCCCGCCTACTGTAAGTTAACTACCTTTATTTTCTCTTTTCCATTATTAAACGACATTGACATTTGCCTGTTAGTTTCCAACCGTAAAATGTGTTTTACGTACGCTCGAGTTTATGATTGTTTTTTCTGGCCTACTTGAATTTATATACGTACCTTTACCTATGTGTACGAGTTTTGGCACATGGTGCAATTTAAGGCAGCTCAGAGGCTTTTAACTATAATTTTTCATCCAATGTATAACTCGCCATAACAGCGTCGCAAAAACTGTGTATGAACATTAATAACTTTCTCTATTCTTTTACAACTCTCCTGCCTATCACACTTGTTGGATAATTCTTTGTGTTCTTCCATGTTTACTTTTGTGTTTAATATTTATGAATTTATTATTTGTTACATTCACTTAAATTCAACCTTAATGAAGGGTTAAATTCAACTTTGATTAATACGGACATGTTTCTGGGGTGTTGGCACCTAGCTTGTGTATTTGCTCACAGGATGGAGCCACTGGTCTGTACATGGAGATGTGGCCACCTAGTGGCAACTGGTGGCACTTGTGGTTTTTCTTGAGGACAGACAAGATGGCTGCCCCCTGTGAGTTCTGCTTAAGTCATGGCCTTTGTTTAAACCTGGGACTAATGTGGGAATGTGGGAATGTCCGAACCTTCCATTTATGAAGAGGCCAGATCTTCCCCCCAAGCCGATGAGTGGGAAAGGGTGATGAGAGAAGAAATAAATATCTTCACAAAAAGACAGGTTTTTGAAGAGGTCAATCAACCAACAAATGGTAAAATCATAGGAACAAAATGGGTCTACAAAATTAAGGGAAGAATTAAAAGATAAAAGTCAGGCTTGTAGCAAATGGGTTTAGGCAGACAAAAGATGTGGATTACAATGAAATATTTTCCCCCGGTTGTGATATTAGGTTGGTTAGACCTCCACATGGATGTACCCAGTGCTTACATCTATGGTGTTTTAGACACACCAGTCCACGTCTCAATCCCCAAATGGTTTTTGTACAATGCAGAATCTAGAAAAGTATGGCCATTGTGAAAAGCATTGTACGGATTACACCAATCCGGGAGGATGTGGTATATAAAGTTAGATTCAACACTTGAAAAATTGGGTTTCTCAAGATTACCAGGTTTGAACTGCGTAAATTCCTTTGTAAGTGAAGCTATTTTGTTGGTTTATGTTGACGACTTGGTATTGTTTGCAAAGGACATTCAAATCGTTCTGCTCCAAAATTTACAAAGTGTTTTTGAAATTGGGGTGTTAGGACAAGTAAGTTAGGAGTCCAATTCGAGTGAGAAGGTAAAAGCGTCAAAATGTATTAGCTCGAATATATTAAGAAACTTGCTTGCTTCTCCAGTCTCAGTAGGTACAATTGTACAGTCAGCAAACAGTGATGCTGATACACCTGCAGAATTCCACATAGATCGTTAGTAGGTAGCCTACTATTTTTGGCATCAAGATCAAGGCCGGACATTCTTTTCTCAGTGATTTTAATGTCACAGTTCGACACTGGCTATTCCAATCTACATGTAAATCTGTTATTAGGCATTCTTACCTATGTATGCAACACTAAGGAATATAATATTAATCTGGGAAATGTCAGAAATATGAGTTCATGTGGCTATTCAGATGCTTCATGGGTCTCCGATAGAGACTCACTTAAGTCTTTTTGGGGTTATGTTATTTTTCTAGGAGGAGTCCCCATTAGTTGATATTGCAAAAAGCAGAATGAGATAGCGTTATCCACCATGGAAGCCAAATACATGGCCTCAGTAAAAGAAATTCACTGGCTTAGTAATGTGTTTAACATCACATTTCTTGATTCCTTTAAACAGACACCATTAGTGTATTTGGACTTCCAATCAGCTGTGCACTACACCAGTAATGCATTAGAAAATGTGCGAAACAAACACATTGATATTAAATTTTTCTTCTTGTGTGACAGACTTTGCATGCTATCAGATTGAGAAAATTATGCTCAGCTATGTTTGTTAACTGTCTGGAATAAGTTGCATGGTTACATAATAATAATATAATAATAATAAGCACGTTTTTGTCGTAAGTCGGCAAAAGGAAAAAAAAAACAGTAAGGGATAAGTTGATCATCTGCTAACACCAGCCCCAAAAAGGAAAAAAACAAAAACATATAAGAACTAAGCATGGTGCGCAGGTTCATATGGATACAAGAATTGCACATTAAAAAAAATAAATAAATAAAACAAATAAAAAAAACAAATATAAATAAAATATATAAGTTGTATTTGACAAATATGAGTGTATGTGATCTTTCAAATAACAGCATGGAAGAAAGGGGGCGTTTGTTGGATAACTGTTTGTGTTCTTCCATGTTTACTTTTGTTTTTAATATTTTTGAATATATTATTTGTTACTTTCACACTTAAATTCAACCTTGAAGAAGGGTCAAATTCAACTATGATCAATATGGACATGTTTCTGGGGTGTTGGTTCCTAGCTTGTGGATTTGCTCACAGGATGGAGCCCCTGGTCTGTACATGGAGAAGTGGCCACCTGGTGGCACTTTTGGTTTCTTCTTGAGGACAGACAAGATGGCTGCCTCCGGTGAGTTCTGCTTAAGTCGTGGCTTTTAATTGTCATGATAAGTTTCAAGTAGTCAAGGATGCCTCATTATATCACAGTATGTATATTAGTGTCCTGGAACAGGTCTGCATGTATAAGTAAGTTTGAATTATGATAAACTATAATAAATGACTTAGTTCCAAAAGTGCTGTGTTATTGGCAAACTGCTTCTCTCCCACACTCTAGCATGAACCTGCTTCAGAAACATTAGCGAGTAGGGTTTTGAGCGAAGTGGACATTCACGCTTTCCTTCCCCGCAACGTTTTTTTGTTTCATTCTGGTAGCCGAACTGTTGTTAACATGCAAACAAATTTGCCAACTTTGTAATAACTTTGAACAGTGTGATTATCATAAAACTGCAAAACTCACCCGTCTACATTATGTGTAACCTGTTACCCATGTTTCATGTTTGTGTAGTTATCCCCGATGACTAATCTGCTGTTTAGAAAGCTACATCTAACGTTCTGATCGCTCAGCAAAAAACTGTATTTCCTCTTTTTACTGTCTATCCGTACTATCCGCTTGTTTTCTGTTTTGAACTGTGTCCTCACCTAACCTTAATTTTACTTTTCCCTTCGAACGCTCATAAATTGGACCCTCTCTCTATTCTTCTGTTGACAGAGATAAATGTCCTGCATCGTGTTTTATTTAAAAGCATCCACCCGAAATGTAATCATTATTATGATTTCTCACTGTCTTCCCCGAAATGGCACACAATTGGTTTCAGACCGCCCCCATCCTCCTGCTGTCCAATTTGTGGCACCCTCATCGTATTCCCATTTATGTGAATATAATTTCGATGTTTGCAGGCCTCGTAGACCTCAAATTTAAAAATATAGGCTAAAAAATAGGTTATAAATTTAAAAATATAGGTTTTTGTAGGTTATTTTTCAGCAAATATGTAGGCTTTTATAGGGTTTTTTGGTCTGTTTATTTTATTCAGCTTACTTAAAGGGGAGAAAATGTGATTTACTCTTGTTTATTACAACAACAATTAGCATCGCACACTCTATTGGTGTTGATCCATGCTTCATATAATTTAGTTGATTTCTTACGATGTGTTTACCTGGTCAAACTTTACTCGGACTCCACGAAAAGGCATCTATTTCGTGTAATAACTAAAAGGTAAATGAGATTGCAATTCAATAACACATTGC
Organism: Lithobius niger; assembly: GCA_023313725.1. NCBI lineage: Eukaryota > Metazoa > Arthropoda > Chilopoda > Lithobiomorpha > Lithobiidae > Lithobius > Lithobius niger. The sequence continues at coordinate 2,963 of JAHWFP010115883.1, read as the reverse complement.
TTTGGAATCAGCTTTTAATAATACAGGCTTTTATAGGCTATATAGGTTATTTTGGCAAAAATATAGAATCAAAATTAAAATATAGGCTTTTATAGGTTTTATAGGTTTTTATAGGTTGGCTGCGACCCCTGTGTTTGGCACATGCAAGTTGAATGTGAGGTGAGAACTGAAGAGTAGTGCCCATACTGCAAGGTAATAGTCCTGCCAACGATCCAGGTGCAGCAGTGATTTGGTAGTCTAAAAATGATGCCTGCTTATCCTTTCTTTTCAAGATAATTTTCCCTAACCTACTCTTCCAGTTCAAATGCATCCTTTTAGCAACGACTGTCTGGGATCAAATCGTAGTGTCCTATGGTATCCGTATGCAGTCAACGATTACTAATCTTTTTATGTAGCTTACTGCTCCGCAGGAATCAATCACATCGCATGTTACATGTGTGAGGGGTTTGTATCGAAACTTCATCGTGGGGGGGGGGGGGGGAAGAACTGTCGACAAGGCAGAAGTGTGCCTATATTTACTTTAAGGTCTTCCCTTCCTTCACCTACAGACCATAATCCAGATTTTATGAAATACTCCAGCAGTCCAGATCCTTAATACAGTCCAAACTTCCCTCATTCAGACCCACCAGCAGTACTTAAATAGCACTGGTACTACTTTCAGGTTCCCACAAAGCCAGGTTGTCAGTCGTACTTTGAAACAACTCCCCCTTCAAGCTTCGGTCGCTAATGTTCAAACGAAGCTCTGCCATAGATGTGGCTCCGTTTCCTACCTAGTTGCCACCTGCAATAAGCCAGAATTACCACCGGGTATCAATGCTTCTTGCAAGAAATGCGCCAGCCACAGACACCCCTCTTTAATATGTCCCACTCCCGAAAATTTTAATTCTTTTGCTGCTCACAGCTCTCAACAAGGAACCTGCGGACAAGGTACTCGGTCCCAAAGACAACCTAGACGACGCACGTCCCCGTCAGCTGTGCCTAACAATCCGCAAGTGTTTTCCCTTGATATGAGTAGTCAACATGAAGCTAATACTGATTTCTTTGCATACGGTTTATCAATCGAAGACGATTCAAGTTCTAATGAAAATATAGTTTGTGCAATTAATGCTCCAATGGACTCGGGGCAGGTAAGGAATTGTCAAAATGATTTTGTTTCTTGTAATCTGCCAACCCCGATATTTGGATTTCTGGATGGATACTTGCACGTCAGTGCACTTGTTAAGAAGTTGTGGTGACAACATTGATCATAGTAAATGTCGCATGGTCAAAGTTAAGCTGGCGGCAGACGGAACATTCATTGAAGGTAGGCTTGGGGTTCCATTCGGATAATGGGTGTCAACCGTGAGGGACGTCCATTTGGTATGCCATTTACTTTAGAAATCATCATTGAAATCCTGCAAACCACTAATAACCTTATTTCCGTCTCCCGCCTGCTGGAGTCAGGTTACAATGGAAATATAAGACGTAGTGGTATATATTTCAGGCAAAGAAATCGTCCTCATAGATTGGCTCTTTTTGCCAAGAGGATTACTGACTTGCATGACGTACAAGCTATCATTTTGCCTAGTAGTCATAGTGCTTAAGGTTTTAATAACGCTTGTCAATCTGTTGTACCCCCTATTCAAAACTCAGCCTTCACCTCACCTAATTTTGATATTTCGTCAAAACGAACTGCCACAACTCTCAAGTTGAAACATTGAGTCTTCCTAACCTAAACCAACGTTCTGTTGATGTTTTCATCCCCACTCCTCAACCCTTTAAGTATGTCATCCTCTCGTTTCTCCCATTGTGACGCCTAGAGGTGCTAAATGTGAGGCGATGCACTAAATTGCTACTTCCGATGCTGTAAATGTCCTAGAGTTCTGATGTAGTATGTACAACTTATGATTATGAAAAATGTTAACCTACTGGGTTGCACCAATTATCTGTACGAACATTCGTTATAGGGGAAAATTCTACTCTCTACAATTTGAAGGGGGGAGATGTTTCTCCAGTGATGGGTGTTGTACCTGAATGTCAATTGCCTTGTGTTAATGATTGTGGTGATCCTCATGATACTGATGGAAGCTTCATCGTTTCCTCTATCTGTCGAGCGTATTCTCCTGTATTCGGACTTAGAACACCCTTTGGGTCTTTCCTGTTCCATTCTAATTGTCTCAGTGATTACTGTTGACATATATCTTTTGCATGAGAGGCTTGGTCATGTTTCTTACCCTAAGTTGCAAAAAATGTTACGTCTTGGTGTTTTCAACTCTCCCAGGGTTACCGGTGATTATAGGGGAAATTTAAATGTTTTCCCCACAAGCCAGTAAGTAATATAGATGCAGGAAATGTGATGGACCTTAGGTCAACCGATTTTTCGCGTCCATTTGACCTCACTTTTGCAAATCATAGGTATTTACTTGTGATCGTCGATTGCTTTGGCTTAAGCACCGGTTTTTCGCTCATCTCCTCCACGATAAGGTTGAGACTACCGACATCTTGATTGAGGGGATCCTCTGCCAACAGACCCGAACAGGGAAGGTTCTTGGGAAATGCTTATCTGATCACAGCGGGGAGTATTAATCGAGCAAGTTGTCTGCGTTCCTTGTGGGAAACAGCATTCTGTGCTACGCCATTACTTTTCCACCTTTATAAGGGTGTAGGACTAATGAGTTAAACAATATCGGTTAGAATTGATTGAAAAAAAAACAGATTCTCACCATTCATAAAATCTAAGTTTGTCCATTTCGGGCAATTAGAGGATTCACAAGAGCACGAAAATCACTACGACAACCATTTGGAAAAAAGAGTGTTCACGCTAATTAAGGATGATAATACGATTTTGTGTTTCAAGGGTTGCTGCTACGTAAAAGATGTATATCTACCTTTCCTGTCCAGACAGTTAGCTTTCACGTGCATCCATACCAAATTCAGTGCTTTTCACGCAAAGTGAACAATGCCTTCAATTTTGGGCAGTATTT
>JAHWFP010115882.1:8348-37668 GCA_023313725.1 Lithobius niger | reverse complement strand
CCCCCCCCCCCCCCCCAATTTCCTCGTCTCTCCTCCTCCCCGGCGATAAAAAAATGACCGGTCCCTAACAAATTTTCGAAGAGGCAAATATTCCAGGATCTTGCTCCGGGTTGGATCGTATTATCGGGTGAACCAGATCAAGTTTTCAGCTGGATCATTGAGTCTGAATAGCTCACCCGGAATTTCGGGTTATACCCAGTTACCCGATAACTACAATCAATTAATAATAATAATAATAATAATAATAATAATAATAATAATAATAATAATAATAATAATAACAGAAATTTACCAACCGAAAGGGGTGTGAGCCGCTAACACCGGGACCATAAAACGAACATGTTCTTTTCCAACTCCTGCGTCCACTTCAAGAAGCTATTATACGAATTCCATCCCATTCCGAGCATTCACCATTTCCGTGCTAAGGGCATTCCATACATTCACGACCCGAACCGAAAAGAAATTTGTTCGACAGTCAAGATTTGAACTCTAAACCTTAACTTCAAAGGATGTCCTCTATAGTAGAATGGTGTGCAACACAGGTCTTCAGAAAAAAAAGGAGATGCTTCAGTATGTAGTTTCACTGTAGTGCTATGCTTGGCTAAGGAATTGGTTTTAGTCTTGAAATTTGCTTCAGTGCGGTGTTTTGGTATTCTTTTCTGTAGGGCCAAACCGGAAGTGCCAACGTAACTTGTATTGCATGCAGAGTAAGAGATGACAAACAATATGGTGTTCTTGAGACGATTATAGGCGTGGTCAGGTTGTAATGGGCGCCAGAGATCACCAAGGTTTTTTTGCATGTGGACTTAATGTTGAAGTCTTAGATCGTGTTGATGATTCGTAAAGTCCTTTTATGTAAGGCAGGGGGAAACGAAAAGAAATACGGATAAAGGTGAATTTGTTGGGGATGGAAGAGCATGAGTGCTGGTATAGGAGGCCAGATGACAAAAAAGTTGGTTTTAACCAAAGGCTCGACGAAGTATGGGGTTGGGGATGGCAGCAATGCATGGAGAACCGGCGTACAAATGACAGTGGGGGATGGGAAGGTGCGGGGACGGGAAGAGAGAGGGAAGGTTGTGGGAGGGGGGAAATACCACCATTTACCCCCAACTCCCACCTTCTTCTGGAACGCCAGTGGGCAAGACCCATTTCTTCACAAAGATTGGAAATCCAAGGCAGTCTTGACAACTTCCTCAGCCTAAAAAGGTATACGAACTGCCACTATCAAAACAACACGCCAACCCCTCAATAAAAACAAGTCTTCCCCCCCCCCCCCCGATTGCGCAGAAGTAGCGTTATTAAACTTCCAAAAAAAAAAGGAGAGGGGAATTGAGAAATGGGGGAAAAATTAAACATTGTTTTTATGCATCGTCCTGTTTAATTAAAGACCACTGAATGACTAAAACAGAACACCGAAGGTAAATCAATTGGGGGGGGAAAAAATAAAGAGACTTACCCCGTAACCGCCTAGGAATTGTAACCCAAGTTGTGCATTTAATTGGTGTTTCTCCAATTGCGTAAGCTAACTGTAGGAAAGGTTAGGCCTAGCGGGACTATACCAACCTCCACCGCCCACGCTAAGACCACGAGACGCCCACGCACCGGCTAAATTCGAAACCTGGACGGGATTTGCACGTGGGAGAAGGTCGAGGACAGTTCAAACATGTTCATTTTATAATGACCGCTGTTGCTATATTTAGAAAACTAAACCAATGCATTTAAATAAATTTTATTTGGGTACCTTCGTAGCTGCTCGGCTCGGAGATCATTGTACTGTGGTGACAGTACACTGAAAACCCTGTGCACTCATAGTACACATTAATGTGTGTACGAGCTCAATCTCCACGTGTCTTGTGCAGGCAGTATAGTAGGCCTACACAGTTTGTGTCGCCGTCCACATTCTTGCGCCGGTTTATTTACAGTAACAAGCCAGTAAACAAGCCACGAAGGTTGAGATGATACACAAATACTGTGTACTTTTGTGATTTGACACGTTCCCGGCCGAAGCCATTGCGCCAGAATAAAAAAAGGGGCAACTCTTCTACGTAATTCCAAGTGGGAATAAAGCAGTTACCACTTTTAATGTAAGTACCTTTAATGAAATTAAGCAAATTGCTTTGTAAGGTGTTTGTTTTAATTGTGGAACGTGGGGGTGGGGGGGGGGGGGAATGATGTCCGGGTCTAAAAGGGATTTTGACCGCTGTCATTTTTGAAAGGACGCGGGGGAATCTGGGGGGGGGGAGGGAGAAGTCGGGGAGGGACGTCCCAATACCGGAGTTCTAAATTATTTAGACCATTACACATGAAAACGCTATACACCGACAACGATTTATGCCATCAGTCACAACATTTTCAGTGCTGAAAACTCCGGTATATGGACATTTTCCCTCGCACTTTTCACATTCCACACTAAAGATGTCGGCGATAGACACCACCGGTTGGGCTGCTGCCACCAATAATTCTTACATTATTTACAACTGCTGCGCAAAGTGTCTTCCGTAAATTAACAATATTAATAATAAAGATTTTAACTGCAAGCCAACAATCATCATTGCAAAACTTGACAACGCCACCAATGAAAAATTTGAGACGCACATCTCTCTCACACCTCTGCAACAGCAGTCTCTATTGTAATCTAAAAGTAGTAACCATCATAATTATATAGGTCAAAAGGTGGTAGTTTTTAAGCCTAGTTCTAGCTTTTAGGCCTAATTTTTAGCTGGCGTTTTAATTTCGTAGTTAGCCACTAAAAAGAATTGCTTTAGAGAGTAGGCCTATTCATTCATGCAACATGGTGTCCAGAGTTCACGTTGCCATCAACGAGGAATCTTAAAACTATTAGACGCAGGCATGTTATTGTTTTCGTGTTGTGGCGTAAAGATGTCGTATGCTGTGTACTTTCGTTTTATATGAAGCGTTTCGCCATGATACGACGATTTCATGTTTCGTATTCGGATTGCCATCCCTAGACTATAAAATGAACTTTCGGTGCCATGTTGAAAAGGGTGTTCCTCCAAGCATTCTTTTTTCAAATGAAGTTAATATACTGTGTCGTTAACTAAATCCTTTTGTCTTTTACGGTTGTCTGTCCTCCTGTAGTGCTTAAATACGACGATCAAACGTTATTATTTCATTAAGTTACATGGAAAAAAGTTAATGGCTATAAGGAAGGAACGGTGTTTTAATTTGCAGTGGTTTTTTTTTTTAAGTTCACTTGATTATCAGCAGCAAGTTTGCTTCATCGGAATTCCGTAACTATTCAGGATTCCAAATTACTATGGTGAGTGTTAGATCGATAAATTCGAAAAAGTGATCGATTTACAGCAAATTCAAGCTCAACAATACTGTTCGGGATTTCCAGCGATGTGGCAAATTTCATTCCAATCCAATCGTTCGTTTGTGCTCCACCCAAACTAAAACTGCAACCAACCACCAACATTTTGCAATTTGGTGTCAATATAGGCTACGCTACGTTCGCTTCGCTCCGCCAATAATAAGAACAAAGCCTGCAAGAAAGCTGCAGACAAACCAACTGCAAACAGGACTTGTACTGAATGAGCGAGCAAAGCGAGCGAATTCAGTGCATTTGCAAGAGTACAGAAGACCTACTTGGTAGGGCAAGGTAGGCTATCAAGAATTGTTAACGTAAAGTTTAACGTATCTAAAGTGAAAATAGCAACGGAACGAATAAACTTACCTGTAAGGTTTCAGATACCGCAGTGTTGTTGCATTGTTTACTTCACGTGTAACCTTACTGCGTATTCAACCATTATTGTGTGCGGGGCGTATCTTGAGTCCTGCAAGTATTTTATGAGCGGCTACGTCTGCCTGGAAGGAGCGGCTTTAATCGACGGCTGCCATTGTTTTTGTAACCATTTTGGATATCAACAAGGCACTCTGCTGCCAAAAACGTACAATCGATTATCTGTGTTCGTTCTGCAGCGAACTCAAGATAGGCCTCGCACACTCTAAACACGTAAATAAAATGAAAATGAAAACCTGAGTTCAACTTTCAATAATTGTAATTGCTAAACAAAAACAGAATAAGGGCGAGTTTACGCAGCGACTCGCCTTTGCTTTCTCGCAGCTAGAACTCAGTCAAAGGTGATATTGTCATGGTAACAACGCTAAACGGATTAGCTAAATCCGACATCGTTTGAGTAAATACTTGTATTCTTATAATCCGTGCTAATAATATAAAGAATTCCTCATGACGAAACAATTTTCCCAAACGCTTCTGAACTCACGTTATTTGCTGTTTTCGTTGCGAGGCGGCAGACATAAAACCGCCGCCATGTTGGAATTTGAGGTGATTTCTAGCTTCTAGCTGCGAGAATGCAAAAGCGAGTGGTTGCGTAAACGTGCCCTAATGTATGGTTTCTGTTTGATTGTGTTTAGATTATTGATTATGTTTTTTTTTTTATATTTGGAAGATTTAATGCCAGTTGGCTTTTTTCACACACACAGACAATCACCGACTTTTTAGCTAATTTTTTTCTAATGTTCTTCAGTCATGTCGTCTCCTTTCCGTTCATCACCTTACCGATGGATGATACCGGACTATTACTTAGCGATGTCATTTACAGTTAGAACTAGGGCGGTATCTGATCGTCTTCTAACCTCTAACTATCATTCTTCATTAATGAAAACATTTTTGGCAAATTCTTTCGTAGTAGTACTCGTAGCACTAAAACTGCAGTATTACGACCAGACAACAATTATATAAGCTTATGAACTACCGTTTTTAGTTTTGAACACAGTTCATAAGCTTATAATTGTTGTCTGGTCGTAATACTGCAGTATTCTTCTTTACAGTTTTTAGTTTTGAACAAAGAAGAAAAAAAACCCATTGGAATACCGTTGTAAGGTTTCACGTGGACTAAACAGCACGGCAACACTGCGGTATCAGAAACCTTACAGGAAAGTTTATTCGTGTTGCTGTGTTGTTTTGATCACATTTTTTAAAAATCACATCAGTTAAACCTTACCTTAAACATCAAACGAGTTCATTTTTGCTTTCGGATTAACATAATTTGACAACAAAAACGCCACAACACATCTGTATTTACGACATTATAAATTAATACGTCAGTTTGTTTGCTATATTAAATTACTTTGATTAACTTGCGGTTCGCTCGACGCAGGAGATTCATGTCTCGAGAAATGGGAAGATTCCTCCTTCTTCCTTAAAATTTCAGTATAGTAACTGTTCAACCACCAGTCAGAATTTGGCGGTCGTGGACTGATGTAATTTTTACATCAAATTTCTCTGTAATTTCAGTTAAATTGCTCTTAAGGCAGGATTTAGCATGATTCCTTTCCTCGTAGGTGACTCATTGAACGATGAGGACCGTAACTTTACCGTATACAAAGAAATAAAAACAAATTACCAGTTCTTTGTATTGGTAATTTATGGTTTCTTTGTTTTTGTTTTTTCTGTAGGTGTATAGGCCTATAAAATACAAACAGGTGTAAAACAAGTATAAGAAAACAAGGAAAATTCGTGCGTGTTTGTTCGGGAAAAATAGGTTTGGTTGGTTAGATAGACAAATATCCACTGCAGTTTCCTTGCTCTGAACAGTAATTTCAGCTAAGAACGATGTGAGGGCAGGATTAGCAAGACTCCTTTCCTCACAGGTGACTCATTTTAAGGTTATTTTTGTGTGTGTAGGCCTACACAATACAAACACGCGTACAACAAGTAAAAGAAAACGAGGAAAATTCGTGCGTATTTGTTCGGGAAAAATAGGTTGAGTCGGTTATAGACAAACAACCACCCACTGCAGTTTCCTTTCTCTGTAATTTCATCTAAGAACGATCGAAGGAAAGGATTAGCGTGACTCCTTTCCGCATAGGTGGCTAGTAAACAATGTAGACCGTAATCAAATTACCAGTTCCTTGAACTGGTAATTTGGTTACTTTTTTTTTTGTGTAGGCCTATACAATAAAAACAGCATAGGCGTCAATCCAGGGGCGGACGAGGGGGACCGCCCCCCCCCCCGTTTTTCAAACTGAGGGGTTCGTCCCCCCTCCCCCCCCCCCACAAATTAGGCTGCAAACCTGTAAATCAGTATCTATTTATCACTCTTACCACGTCGAGTTTGAAACAAGAAAATGTACAGGGTGGTCACAAATGATTCACCTCATTTTGAACATTTATTACTTAAAATATAAAAAAGCTACATGAATGCGGTTTGCTTCTTTACAAGGAACAACTCAACAGTTTTATGACACATACAGTTTCGCATGTCAGTACACTTCTACATGGGCCCCTCTTGCGTAGCACGCAAAATATCCAACCGGTACTCGATTTCCCTCCAGGTGTTCAGCAACATTTCAGGAGTGACAGTGGCTATGGCATTGGTTATTCGCTCGCGTAATTCAATAATATCCGTTACTTTCGTTCTGAATACGATGTCCTTTACATACCCCCACAAGAAGAAATCTAAAGGGGTTATGTCCGGGGAACGTGGGGGCCAGGGGTTGGGCTGTCTCTCCCGATCCATCGTCCTGGAAACTGTTGGTCGAGATAATCCCTCACATCCAGGCCCCAGTGAGGGGGTGCCCCGTCCTGTTGGAAATTCATGTCCGGTTGGCGCCCCTGTAGTTGGGGGATGACAAACCCCTGTAGCATATCCAGATAGTTTTCTTTACGGACTGTCGGTTCTGCGAAGAAAAAGGGGCCAATGACCTCGGTAGCAGTCAACCCATACCACACATTAATCTTCGGGCTGTCTCTTTCGTGCTCTCTAACTGCATGAGGGTTTTCAGACTCCCAAATTCTGCAATTATGTCTGTTGACCTTGCCAGAAACGTGGAATGTGGATTCGGCCGTAAAAACTACTGACTTTAAAAAAAAACGTTGTTGTCATCCAAGCGATTCAAGATGTCCACGGCAAATTCGTAACGGCGTGGTTTGTCGTCGGGTTTCAACGCTTGAACAATTTGGATTTTGTAAGCGTACAATTGTAAACGCTTGTGTAGAACTTTCATCACTGTTGACCGAGGTATTTTCAGCTCAATACTCGCATGACGAGTGGATTTGGATGGACTACGATAAAACAATTCGCGCACTTCTTCCACTCGTTCTTCCGACACGCGTGGTCTGCCGCTACTCTTCTTCTTTGTAACACTTCCCGTTTCTTTAAACTGTTCAACCCACCGTCGTATAGACTGTCCTGTAGGTGCCTGTCCTCCATACTTCTTTCTGAATTGTCTTTGTACTGAAATAACGGATTTTGTTTCGCACATCCGAACAACACACATCGCCTTCTGCTGTGCAGACGCCATTTTTAGGAAGTGACGTCACGCGCAGTGCATGCTGGTCTTAACGCTTTGGCAACAGTGCTGCATAAAACTTTTTGAGTTGTTCCTTGTAAAGAAGCAAACCGCATTCATGTAGCTTTTTTATATTTTAAGTAATAAATGTTCAAAATGAGGTGAATCATTTGTGACCACCCTGTACTTTCGTTTTCTCCAATTGCCTGAATCAAGTCATCAAATATTACAGTTCATAATACAGGGGAGGTGAACTCCCGTTTCGCCAAATCCCGTTTCGCCCAAAAAAAGAGTACATTAACAGTTTTGCCCTCAGTGGCCAGTCCCGTTTCGCCAGAACGAATTTGACAAAATTTTACGTACCGTACACGAAATTTAATAGGCCTACCTTATTTCTATGGCTTAAAAAGGCAGACATTTAACAGAGACAAGCAGTGGTAGAATAAGCCCACTTTATTTATTAGCATTGTGAAAACTGGCAATAAAGGCGGAAAAACGTGCGCTTTAAAATATAATTGTTTAGAATGTTTGGGCGTCACTACGTCAATACCAAGGTTCTCTTTTATGAATAGTTAGTTATATACGTGAAGGTAAACTCTGCCAAACGGGAATTCCCATTTTGCAGAATCCCGTTTCTCAGAACCAAAATATTCTTAAAAAATTTAACAATGCAGAAGTTAAAGAAATAGGCATGCCTAATTGGAAGTAATTTGTGATTAGTTGTGATTTCTGATGTTATGTGTTTAGCCGCAGCGAGCGTGGCAGCGCAAGGGAGGCACGTAATTTGAAAAAACTCATTTTGTAAAATAGGATTCTGCAAAACGGGTGGCTGTCTATAAATGTCTGACCATTATCATGCTATAAATGTTCGTGTTTAAATGTTTTAAATGTTTGTGTGCCTAAACTTTCGGGAACGATATTTGGCGAAACGGGACTGGCCCCAGAGGCAAAAGCTGTTAATCTGCTTTCTTTTTGGCGAAACGGGACGTAACCACAGGGAAGTCATGAAGTTAAGAATTTAAGTTCAAGCAAGGCCAAATCACAAAGATGACGGATTAACGGGAAATGGAGGATGTAAGCATTATCACTCCGCTGTATCAAAACAGGTATTTTTAATTCTATAAAAATTGTATTTAAAATAACACAATTTTATGGTAAAACTAATGAACATCACACAAACAATTGGAGCATATAAATTTCATTATTAGTCGCTTTATAAATCTAAACTTTATTTACTGTCTATTAATTCGAACTACTTTCCGACTGTGTTTGCGTAACCCTACTCGGTATGTAGTGCTTGAGAGGTTTTTTTCCACTTCCGCCGATGTAGTGAAAATGTAATTTAGTGCGAAACTAGTCAAAACAGGAAGAGCACAGAGCCAAACGAAATATAAAGGAGTGTCCAATTTCAAATTACGTTCTTTGATTGTCAACGAAACGCGAACTGAAATCGCCTGGTGGTTAGTTTGTTCTTGCCGTGGTTATAGCCGAAACGTCAGATAAATTTCTTCAGAACAAAACATGTTAAGCTTTCCTTCCAAGCTTTCGTCAGTTGAAGTCTATACCAATTAACTCCATAAAAACCGAGTAAAGAATCAAAATTGAAGACTTAAGTTGCCGGTTTGATTTGCTAGTAGCTCTTTTCCTCTTTTTCAGTTCTCAGTTAATTCAGGAACGTCAGCTAAATCTTCCACCATTTGAAAAGTAAGCAACAATACTTTTCAAACCTAAATGTTCAGTGTTAGCGTTAATTTAATAATATTTAAAAAAAAAAATTAATTCATCAAGGAATTTAATTTGTAAATAAACTGTATAAAAATAACGGTATTTTGGTAACAATTAGGTTTTTACGATCTCTCATGCCAAAGGATTTTCTACGAAAAAGCATCCGAAATTTGCTAAACAATGCGTTGCAAACGTGTCTCGGAAAGCCGAAAATAGGTTCTCAAATAGCGTAAAATGCTTCAGCTTCCGGGCCCGCTGGGGGAGCTTGCAGCGCTCCCCCTAACCCCCTAGCTGGATTCGCCGGGCTTCTGCTAAAGTAACACATATTTTTACAGTAAATTTTCATCCCTCCCCCCCCCCCCGCCGGGGGGGGTTGGCGTTACTACCAGGTCCCCCCCACATCTTTAGAAAAATTGACGCCCTTGAAAAACAGGCATAAAACAAATAAAAGGATTGATGGAAAGAATCGATCCCCCACCTTTCAGAAAGTCCGTAGCATGTCTATTTCTGGCTATTAAAGGGCTCACTTTGAATTTGAAATCAACGTACGCTGCCGCTGCTACGCCATTACTTCTTCACCTTTAAACGGCGCAAGACGCTCCCTATCTAAGTTAAACAATTTTGGTTATGATTCATGGAAAGAATAGATCCCCCCCTTTCAGAAAATTCTAAGTATGTCCAATTCGGGCTATTAGAGGGCTCGCAAGTATACTTTGAACACGAAAATCACTACAACTACCGGTTTGGTGGGGATAAATCACCCTCTCCACCTCCCCCAGGGGTTTTTTTGAACTTGCTATCATAGGTTTTTTTTCCAATTACTCTTCATATCTGCATTCATGCTTTTCATGCACAGAAAGTGAAAAATTCCATCAACTTTGGGCCCGAAGCCACCCAACTATATGAAGTGTAATGTACGTTGGGTGCATTGGAGAGGGGGGGGGGGTCACATGCGTGATCTCTTTTACACCGTTTATTCACTGAATCATTGACTCATTTAAAAAAAACGAATAGAACATTTTTGTAGACAATTCCAGCTCTACAATTTCGGATTAAATATATTTTATGCAGCTGTTTCCGTGATACATTGAAAAGACCGATTTCGGGCGCATGTTTCCAAGATGGCGGCATTATAGCTCGACATTCTTCTACACCGTTTATTGGCTGAATCAATGAATCTACGAAAAAAAATGAATACTTCATTTTTTGTAGAAAATTTCATGCTGTACATTTTTGGACAGAACATATTTTCATGCCCGAGCAACCGTTACCGAGGCAAATTGAAAAAAAATCCGTTTTCGGCTCCATGTTTCCAAGATGGCGGCGTTAGCTCAGCACGGATAGCTGAGAACTTTTAGTATGTTGAACTTGATGTCCCTACGAACAACTGTGCAAAAAATCAGCTTATTATGAATTATTCCAAGCATTTCATCTAATTTGACTGGACTATAAAGCATGGAAAAATCAGACTCATAGACATGGTTTTAAAAGGGTGTGAAACTTTCATGTCTCTGAAGCACGGAGGTGCGTGGATTGAGCGAGTATGGACTGTCCTGGTAGGCAGCCTTATTGCGTGTGTTCCCCCAGCAGAGTAACGACTACAACACAACTTAATTCCAGCACAGGAATGGACATATTTATTGAGTTCCACCGGCTTATATAATAATTGTCATGTGACACAATTGGTCAGGTGTCACATGTATGATAATCAGTACTGTTCAGTATTAACAAGTATGGCACTCCTACTAGTGTGTTAGACTGGTTAGGTTAATATTAGGAAATAATGATTGCTAAGTACTGTGGTGCCACAAGTGACGACACCACAGAATAAACCAGCGATTTCCACGTAAACCAAACCTTTTCACTGTGTGTTTCGCTTTGCTCTCACAATATTTCATCTCTCACCTTCGTAAGGGTTTACTACTGGAGGAGTAGACGTACAAATGTGCAAACAAACAAATCTTATGTTTTGAATGATATAGATGAAATGCAGGCGCGCTTAGGAATGTGATGGTGGAACTATGAGCAATTGCAGCTAGTTTGCTTCGAAATAATCAGTACATCGATTTTGTGGTGCTCTTCGATTCAAAGAAATTACATGAAGCATGGATCCACACCAATGGTGTGAGCAAAGAGAACAATATGGCTAGTCGTACTTATTTTAGTAATTTAAAGAGAGAGGTAGCTAAGCCGCTTGGAATTATCAAGTTAAAAGTTACACTAAAAGGTCAAACTGAAACATCTAGACCAGTCTCGAGCTCTGATGGAAAATTTCTTGCAAGCCTTCTTCCACCTGTTCCATCTGATTATTAACTTGGTTTTTGACAGTGCCATTTTTTGTTAGATTCCCAGAATTGTTTAAACGGGCTTGGGACCTTTTAGGAATTTCAAGGCGGAGATTAAGTTAAAACCAGAACCTTATCCGAGATTTACATAAGAAAAATAAATACGGATGCAATATAGATGGAACAGGTGGAACAAGGCTAGCAAGAAATTCTTCGTCAGAGGGTTCTATACTGTAAAATCAATTCAGGTCTAGATGGACCTTGCATCCAGAGTCTCAGTTTACATCCTCACTTTGGGAGGCAAGATTGAAGCTGAACTTGACCGCTTGGCAAGCGAGGGTGTCTTACAGCGTGTTAAATGTAACTCCTGGGCCACTTCCATTGTGCTTGTTCGCAAGCCCAACGGAGATGTGAAAATCACTGGACATTATTCATTTACAGTTAACCCAGACACTTTACTGAAAATGGAGCTATATATGATGACTTAAAGGCTCTCTGACAATTTCCACGTGCCGTGGGTTGTTCGAGTGGCAAAGACTACCTCATGGGTCAGCTAGTGTGACTGGGTTATTCAAAAAAACTCATAGAGTTTGTACTCTGACATTCCGAGGTTGCATTCCTCTTTACAACGACATTCTTGTTGCAGAAAAGGTGCAACGACAGTTCCCAGTGCCTTCCAAGCTAGAGCCCTAATTGGCCCAATTCCCCTGATGCTATATGGCTCTTTATTACGTATTCTATGTATCCTTTATTATTAACATTGTATTTCAGTCATGCTATGTACTTCCATGTATGAGTCTTCTCTTGAAGATCAGTGGTCAAGGTGGCTCAGGCCTTGCTTGCCACAGGGGTGACTGTTAGCAGAGGTGGCTTATGGGAGTTCGAAGTTGAAAATCCTACCTCAAATAATTCAGACATCCGGGTTTAGCCCAATTGTTAGCCTTTTTTTCTTAGTAGCGGTGGTAAAGAAGCAATCTGATCTATAGTATTATAGTGACACCGAGCACTACATGAACAATACAAGGTTATTTGCCGTAATATAACATAATGAAGGTTTTTTTAGTGTGAAGAATGTAGAAAGTTGGGATCGATTGGTAACTTACTGCCAGTGCTAGTCAGAAATTAGGAGATGGAGAGACTATGACCTAATTATACTGCTGAGGAAACTAAGCCTATAACTAGGCAAGAAAGAATCTTCATTTTCACAACTCCTTCAAAGTAGCAATGTAGGCCTACTGTGATGTTGACCTGTTAAAACCGTAAATCGTGCATTTCCTTTTTTTTTTTTTGCTGGTTGTACGTTGTTAATTTTGTTGCGGTTTGGTTCAAATCCGGTGCATCGCAAAGAGACGTACAGGATAGATAGCCATCCAATTTCAACATTTCTCTTCGATTGACCGAGACAAGATCTATAATCTATAACATAATCTATAAGTGTTCATACAGTATACACCATTTTTCTTCTACAGAATAGTGAATTCAAAATGGGCCTCACAGACCAAAATGAAAATATTAAGACAAAAGGTTTTACGCAGATGCTGGTGGAAAGTGTGGTGGTTGCTTATTGCCTGTTAATTGCAACAGTGAGAAATTTTTTCTGGGTATTATCAGAGATTAGATAGTTAAAAACTATATCTTGTATATAGAGATTATACAGTTAACAACGACATACCGCATCGTACCTCTTCCAAGCATACGCAGGTCCCTGGTGGCAGCTGCAGCTACTAATACCGCTGTTAATGCTTTGCTTAAGGAGCACGAGGCAAAGCATTAGCAGAGATGTTAGTAGCCACAACTGCCGCCAGGGCAAGGCGTACGCTTGGAAGAAGTAAGATGCTACATCTTCTTAATCGCTTTCTAGTCGCTGGTACGATGCGTGTGACATGGTACTACCGAACTTAAAGCAAAGGTCACATTGGAATATTGGAACGTATTACAAGGTTACAACAATATTTGTCTGTTTTTCTCTTAATTCGTTCTTCATTCCTGGACTGAAAACTGACGTATTTAATATTCGTTTTGCATCATCCTAATTCAAGTACCGTAAATCACCTATTAACAGCCCTGGCAAAACTACGGTCCATCCCCCTAAAATACTTTAAGATCAGAAATCGTTATAACAAATAACCTTGTTATAGTGCCCCACCCCCTCCCCGGTGAAAGGGCGCTGTGTCTGACCTTAAAGCATTTTAGATCGTAATTTTTCTACTAGAAAATGACTAAATGCTTCAAATATTCAAGGAAATCAATGTTTCATCCCCTTAAATTGTGGTCTATCTTCACCAAAATTAACTAAAAGCTTTATACATAAAGAAAACTAAATAAATTAGAAAACAAAAAAATTAAATGCTTTAATAAATGACAATAAAAACATTCATTGCATTCATTTCAAACAGGACAGAAAGCGCCAAAGGCTCGTATCTATTTATTTATGTATTTATTTCATAGCGTTAATGCTAAACTGAACCTGAATGATCGCATAAGCACCTAATTTCCCGAGATGGAATTAAGTCTAAACACCCTCCTTGCACAGAAGTAAGATATTCACAGTAAGTAAGTATATTCGATTATAACTTTTATGTATTTTTTTGGGTTCTTACACGAATCTTTAACTGGAATGGGGCGAGGGTTAATCGTCTAACTGGAAAATCGCGTAATTGGAAGAACGTATGCAGTATAACAGTATAATGGAAAATCGTCTAGCACCAAATTTGTATAATGGAAAATTGTCTAATACGAAATTCGTATAATAAAAAAATCGTCTAATGTCCCTGCCTCGCTCGAGCTACCGCGCTCGCCTTAGTGCCCCCTCCCCCCGTTCCGGGGGGGGGGGGGCACTCTGGGCTTCAAACCGTAAAAGACGTTGTAGGTGTGATCGTGCTAAATTGAACGAAGTATTTTGCTGCCACTTACGTCCCTTTAACGACGAATTTAGCATGAGTAAGACATAGGAATGCAGAGAAAATTCCTAATGTTTGACCGGCTGCCATTTTAGATGGGCTCATCGTATCGAAGTTATCGTTGCGGCAATTTACTCGCCTATGAAGTTTCAAATAAGGTATTCCTTTACCCCTCCCCCCACCCCATTCCATTGAAAATTTCAAAGTTGGGGTCCCTGCCTCCCCCCCCCCTCCAAGGGGGGGCTGGCGTAATGCCGGTTGTAGGAAAAGGTAGATCCTTTAACCAAACTTACATCGCCGAAGTTTCACTATTTTCTTTCAACCACTTAAAAAGTTGTGAGGGTGCTCTCGGACTTTTGCGACACCCTGTATGCAGCTTGAATTCGAACCGGCTTTTGCTTGATCTTTAGCTAGCATACTGACCACTGGGATGTGCTTGCTCGCTTTACTCGGGGTATACCGGGGACCCCTCACAAAGTTCGCGATGTGCCTGAAAACTCGCTTTTAACCCCCGTCTTGCATATGTGGAATGTATTTTACGCCGAGTCTTACAGGCGTTAAAATACACAAAACGTTTTGACTTCACAATGAAAAATAACCGCGTTGGCAATGACATCCGTCACCTGTCTAACTATATATATATATAATTTTGCGGAATAGATATTTCTTTGATTTTATGCTTTTCGTTCAATCTCTGACGGCATGCTTACTATGCCTTGTATAAAGAAGTAAATGAGTTTTAGAAACGTTACCGCCAATCATTTATGGCAATAGTGAAATAGTATATTACCCAAATCGCTGAAAATAAGTAATGGTTATAGAATTTTTGAATTTTATTTTCGAGAGCCATGACCTAAAAGTCGTTATACGCTCTGCCGCAAAATCCAAAACCCTACTAGAACATGTCAGACTAACAAAGAAACAAAACAAAACGCTAAACACATGAAATCAGAATTAGCTAAACTCTATAACCAGTACGAACTAGTACACAAAACTATAGGGCAGTGACACGACGTAGTATTATTGTATATAACTCTATGCTGGAACCTTAATGAGTTAGCTGCACGGGGCACTGCGGAGAGAAACAGAAGGGCGTCATACTGCAGCCGATGCTGTTAAGAGTGATTTCTTATACGTAAAACGCGCGAATTTTGTTGTTGGAGAAAACAACGTTATTTTAAGTCTAAGAAATCCGCTCTTCCTTTGTTTTTCCCTCCATTTTTATGTAGTGCACCTTGTAGTTATGCCCTCCAAAACCCATACTGGTGCCAATATGGCGGCAAATGTCACTGCTCTATAGCATGGATTTTGCAACAATGGGGCGGTGCAAACTTTTGGTAGAGCGACGTCCGACGGGGTCAAGCCACAGAGGATGTTCTGCATCTCCGAGGACGTGGCTCTACCATAAGTGTGCTTTAAATCGCTTACAGCAGCCCATTTTTCTAAAACCATACTATAACAATCTTTCTTATTGCCCTTCCTTCATTTCATGTAGCAGCGCCGAACGGAAATACCGTTGTTGCGTGAAGAGTTGTTCTCTTGTTTTCCAAAAGCTCCAACAACAATCGAGCTACAATGCTTTAACACTAAATATGACAGTCCAACCCTCGAATTGTTACAATAATTTCGTTGTTGACTGACGGGGTAACTTCTCATTTCCGCTGTCCGTCGAAGGCGAAATTCGGAAGCAAGCAACAGTCCGTTCCCCCGAGCACGAAACTCTAACAAAACGCTTTGAACGGGCATTACACGTGGGATATTGTTGCTGAAGTTTTCGTGTAGTCTGACGGGGCAAAATCTTATTTCCCTTGTTCGCTGAAGGAGCACTTCGGAATCGAACAATAATGCCGACGATAGAGCTGTTGCAGTTGTTAAAGACGGTAATGTTGGACGTTTAAAATGCTGCTGGAAAATTCAAAGTGACCCAAAGTAGTGTATTGCTTTATAAATATGGTTATACTAGTAAGAATTCTGAAAATGTGAAAAATAAGCATGCCGAATAAGTATGCAGAATAAGTATGCAGCCATTGTTGAGCATTGTTGCAGACACGCGATAACGGGATTTATACAGCATCCTTTTAACAATGGTCGGGATGAAAGCAGGGTAATAAGTAATAGTTATTGCCACACTTTTGCAACAATGGGCCAGTGTAAGCCATTTAGAGGATGGTTTATCGGATGCTGTCCAAGGAGAAGGAGGCAGAAAATCATCTGAGGCGGCTTACATTCGATAAAAACTGTCCACTAATTCGCTTACACCAGCCCATTTATGCAAATGTGTCGCAATAACTAATTTATTACCATACTTAAATCGGTTCGGACATAATTTTTTAACGATTTGACGGTATTTTTCGTTACAAGTTGCAACAATCATGAGGCGTGTGCAATAATATTGAACCTTTGTAATAACAATGGTACTTGCACAGCGCACGCCTTCACTACGTTGGGATTTGATTGTTGCAATAGCATTAAATCAGTAAGCAGGAGTGGCCCTTTTTTTTTTTCTATCAGTGAGCATAACAATGTGAAAAATAAGTATACTCTCTGAAGACGCTAACACACGAGTTGTATATTAGCATCAGGGACGTGCACACAGGGGGGGGGGGGGGCGGGGGGGGCTCTAGCCCCTGCCCTCATGGCAAAGTGCCCCTTTTTTTCTAAAAAAAAGTGCCCTTTTTCGGTGGAGTGGTGGTGTAAAAAGCCTAAAAAACGGAAAAAAAGGACAAGAACGGTTAAGAAAGTGGTGGAAAGAGGGGCAGAAATGGTTAAAGTCCCACAAAAGAGGGATAAAAAAAGGTTAAAACACCAAAAAAAAAAAAAGTCCCCAGAAAAGAAGTTTGCCCCTCTCCTCTCGGGGGCCTGTGGACGTCCCTGCTTAGCATTACACTGTTTGTGCATCAGCAGAACACAATCTACTGTATGCAAAGCTTGTGTACAGGTGCTACACAAACTGTGTTGATTGTGCTGGTATACATATGTGCTAACTGAACAAAAGGATTCGAAGGGTTTTAGCGAGCGTTAACCGTTTCCAGTCATCTGCCCGACGATGGCCTCTGATTTATTATTATAATTGAGCCTAACAGGTCTACAATAGAGCAGTGACATTTGCCGCCATATTGGCACCAGTATGGGTTTTGGAGGGCATAACCACAAGGTGCACTACATAAAAAATGGAAGGAAAAACAACGGAAGAGCGGATTTCTTAGGCTTAAAATAACGTTGTTTTCTCCAACAACAAAAATCGCGCGTTTTAGGTCTAAGAAATCACTCTTCACGGCATCGGCTTCAGTATGACGCCCTTCTGTTTCTCTCTGCAGTGCCCCTTGCAGCTAACCCATTAAGGCTCCACCATAGAGTTATATACAATAATAATACGTCGTGTCACTGCTCTATAGCACAATGATACCAACGAAAGTGTCCAAAGTTTACTTATTCGAGACATTGTTGCAACTCTCCTGTTACCGTACGTGATTAGATTTGATTTATTTACGAGCCTAAGTGGTCTACAAAAAAAAACGTTCGCTCAATATCTTGCTAATGTTAACTCAGCTTTTTCACGTTGGTTTCGTTCTTTTTGTTTTGCTTTCGTCCACTTTCATTTTGCTTTCGTCCATTGTTGTTAAAAAAAAAAGGACGAAATCAACGTAAAAAACTGTAACTCTAAACTCTAAAGTGTACAAAATATGCAAAGTGAACAAAGGAAACAGAGTGACTAAAACGCTGGCTAGGGAACATAGTCGAGAAGAAGATACAAAGAAAGGAAAAGAAAACATAAAAACCAGAATAAACGGAGACTTTTAAACAATGAATATGACAAAAGTATGCTAATATGTAAGGGAAAGTCTGAAGTAAACCAACAGAGAAAATCATACGCTAGAAATCTTTATTATAATATCGGAGGCCGACTAAAAGGAAAAGCCTAAAGGAAAACCACTTCTCCCCTTCTCTCCGCATTGAAAACCAAACTCTACCTGCAGCCAAAAAGGAGCCAGGCATGCGTGGTCGGTCGATCAATCTGACAAGTCGTCGGGAAAATGTCCCGGGAAAATGTCCCGGGAAATGTGTCCCGGGACATGTGACCGGCCCCGTGCATAGCACGGGCTTCCTCTAGTATAGTAGAATCTGTCAGTAAAACACCTTAACATTGCAATTATCAAGTGGGCATCTCGGTAGACGTGATTTAGTGAAGAGCTGGTTTGCGAATTCGAATCCAAGTCAGCTCACTCGAGGGTAAACTAAAGTGCGTAAAGGAGTATTACCGTATGCCCCCCGTCCCTCCCACCCCAATATTTCTGGTGCATGGTTTACACTCTTGCATAAATTCAGCTTTTTCCTTCTTATCCTACTTTCATCCCGACCATTGTTAAATCCCGTATAAATCCCGTATTCATACGGTTGCAACAATGCTCAACAATGGTTGCATACTTTTTCTGCATAGACTTATTCTGCACATATAATCTGCACACTTCTAAAATTCGTTCAAGTATGACCCATCTTTATAACGTAATATGCTAATTGGGATCACTACTTTAGATTTTCCAGCAGTGTTACATTCTAAACTTTCCAACATTACCTTCCGTAACAACTCCAACAGCTCTATCGTCGGCGTTATTGGTGTATTCCTTCATCCCCGTTATAAGTGCTCCTTCAGCGAACTAGGGAAATAAGATTTTCAAAGGGTTTTAGCGAGCGTTAACCGCACCCGGTCATCTGCCCGACGAAGCCCTAACGCCCTATGTCTGCAGCACCCACCCAAGTACCAATCGGGGCCAATGCTGCTTAACTTCGGTGGTCTGACGAGAACCGGTGTTTTCAGCACTGCAAGGCCGCAGAAATAAGATTTTGCCCCGTTAAGCTACAACCAAACTTTAGTAACAATATCCCACGTGTAATGTCCGTTCGAAGCGTATTGTTAAAGCATAGTTGCTTGGTGAAACGGACTGTTGCTTGATTCTGTGTTTCCCCTTCGACGAAAAAGGGAAATGAGAAACTTCCCTGTCAGTCAACAACGAAATTATTGTAACACTATAGGACACATGGAACGTCGCATATATCAACGCACACTGTTTAAGCATTGTTGCTTAAGCTTGAGAACTTTTTTCTTTATCCGACAACAGTATTTCCGTTTGGCGCTGCTATATGAAACGAATGTAGGGTAGTAAGACAGTTACAGCCTAGCCATTGTAAAAATAGGCCGGTATAAGCGATTTAATGCACACTTTTGGTAGAGCGACGTCCTCGGAGATGTATACCATCGGATGATTCCAAACCCCCTCGGAAATCGCTCCATCATTAAATCAGGTGCAGCGCATAAAATCGCTTACATTGGCTCATTGTTGCAAAATCCACGATATAACCATTACTCCACCCCAGTGGACTGGAATCCACCTTTTTTGACCGCACGTTTTATGTAAAACCCTTTGAAGCGTTTTAGTGTTGCGGTTTAAACGTATACACACTAGTAATCTCGGTTAAATAGTTAGTCTTCAATCAGAATGTAAATACAAGAACTGTCTTTTTTTAAGACGTTATATCAAGAATTATGGTTATCTTTAAACCGAGTCCAGTGTTCTCGAAAACTTTATTGTATGTACTCAATGCCCTGTTTTTTACTATAGGCTATTATTTTGTTGTCTCCTGCAGAGTAACATTCTAGCACAGTTAGAATCGTGACATGAAAACATACTTTTGGTAATTTGATGGATGCATACGGTATTTCGTTAGTGTTGTAAGAGTGTGTACGAAAAGTGCATTATCGAAAGCAGGACGAAAAATTGTCAAACAAAACATGATATACCTTGTGCTGTGCTGCAGTTTGCAATTAGATTGAAGTTGCGTTGTTTATTCAGTTAATTTCAATGTGATTTTATAGGCCTAATTGCCATCCTAAGTGTATAAAGACATCCGCAATAACGTGTACTTAGTGTATATTGTAATACTGTGTGTTCTTGTGCAATGATTGTCTCTTAAAACCAAAAAGGTTAAGGGAACTATTTTCTGTCATCTTCTTGTCAGTGATGGCGGATGATTACACGCATCAGCAAAAGCATATGTGTACCGTACTATAACCTTCTGATTCATGTTCTTTAGAGTTTGTAAACATTGTCTATCCAAGTTAGAATAATTCGGCTGGTTCATTGTAAACCTGGCCGAAGGTACTAATAATGATTTTGTGTATTTCTGAAAAATTCATCACGAATGGTGGCAACCTACAGGGAGAAAGGTTTTGTCGTAGCACGACATGGGGAACGTGTTTGAACATTTTATGTCAATTCACGTGTCATTACTTTAAAAATCGTAGTAACGTTGAAGAGCAGGTTTAAGTTGTGTCACAAAAGTCATCAAAAATAGCCGTCGTAGACGTTTGCGTTCAGCATCGCACGTCGCTTTCCGAATAGGCCTAACGGAACATGCGATGCACGGGAGTAAAAAGATCCAGGGATCGGATACAACGCGGTGTTCGGGGTTTACACTTCGAAATGAGAGGATTTCAATGATGTATCCGTCTAGAGCTAGTGAGAAAGATTCATCACGGAATATTTTGGGTTGAAAATGTACCGCCGAGTTGCCGGCCCGTCCGAAGAAAGCGATTCGTTGAGCAAGAGAGCAAGTGCTCAAAGTATTGCCGCTGCTTGCTTGCGTGCTCGACGTTCGTTTTGTGTTTCCAACCATTTTGACAAGATCTTTTTATTTAGCCGTTCGCTTCTTTTTTGCGAGTTGACAGGAGTTTGCATTTGCTATGGATAAGTGAATGGGTGTGTGTATGATGTGAGTGCGAGAGTGGGCGGTGTGGACGGGGGCGTATAATATCGTGCGTGGGTGTAAAGCCGTAAGGAACGCTGTAGCTGTGTGTCGTTGGGGGTTTCGTCATCGCACGCGGAGGGTCACTGAGAACCAATCGCACGCTTTCCGTCCGATGCTCGCGCGTGCACCTGCGACTGTCTCTCCGCCATGCTGCAACTCCTCGCAGCCGGATCGGACAACGCGGGCTGAGGAAACGTCACCCGCCGCACCCCGGGGCCGAAAGACCCACACCCCGACACCCTGGCCAGAAATCATGAATAACAGGTACTTATGACGGGGACGGGTTGAGTCAGGGGAAAGGACGGTAAGCTATCTAGTGCCAAAATGGACTCGGCAGAAATCAGGGAAACGATCCTCGCCGGCAATCGGTGAAGACAGGGACGTTTATGGGTATCCCTGTAGGTTGGTGGAGGGGTGGGGGGAGAGCTGAGAGGGAGTGTCTATCATGTCTCACACATCTACACACACACACTTGTTTGTTTACATGGCGGCCATGTGTTTGGTACAACGAGGTTTATTTCCGATTGTTATTTTTTTTAATCATCCGGTGTTTCTGATAGATTAATTTCAATTACACATATTGATAAAATCGAGTGATTTAGCGATGTCAACCAATTGTGTCACTCATCCCTAAGATGGGCGTATTGCGTAATGGCCCCGCCCACTAGGCCGGGGCGGGGGGGGGGGGCAGGTAAAGAGTTGCAGGAAGCAACTCCGAACTTTACAGTTATTTGAAACGAAATTTGATGCCGAGATTATAACTGCAAAAAAGCAGTAGAATCCTGTTGTTTTTATTTATTATAAACATTGTAAAAACTGGGTTCATATATTTTTCTCGTCATTTTTCTCGTCATTTATTTGACTAAAAACAAATTTATGTCAAGTTGAAATACTGACAGTATGTAATTATTTTGCAAAATATATTCTATCACCTAATCAACGTGACCAATAAATCACTGTTCAACGGTGTACTTAAAAGTGAAATTACTGTTGCAATAATACTTGGAATAATTGTTGTGCGTGGTTTATTGTTACATTCAGTTCAACAATGATATATCTTGTTGTTGTTCTTTTTCTTGTTAGGGTTTATCATTCTGTCGTGGGGCAGATAACCCAGTTTAGGTTCGTGCTTCTAAGAAAAAAAAAACAAACATCTGTCAAGTCTTAACACCATTGTACTGAATGTATCATTGCATTCTTGCTTGGTATGGTAGGTTTTATCCAGTTGCAGTCAAGGTCCAATCTTAAGGTATTTTTTGAGAAAAAACGCAAATAACTCATATCGAAAAACTGCCGGCAGCTTACCTTGCCTATGTTCGTATGCAAGACGAATTGGAAACGTTTCTAAGCTGAGTTCTTGGTTTTTAATTGTTGCCGATCAGGTTGTTCATGATTGCTACAACCAACAAGCGGTTACAACGACTACCTAGTCGCATCCGGTCTTCTGTACAGTTCTGCCACTACCAATGGTGAGGCGCACTCCTCTATCACGCATTACAACAGTTATCTCTATTATATAATCTAAAAGCAGTAACCATCAGAATTGCCGGTTAAAAATATGTTAGCTTTTAAGCCTATTTTACATTTTAGGCATAATTGTCAGCTTTTAGGCCTAATTTTTACCTGCAGCTTTAATTTCGCAATAACAGCTAACGGAGATTTGCGTTGTATAAGAAGCCTATTCATTTTCGAAACACGGTGAACCTCCGTGCACACACTGTAAGTACAACGTAACGCGCAACATAACCTATTTAGATCAATGGTAGTAGGGAAGTAACGGGAGAGACGCTGTTGATGAAGTCAGCAGCGACTCGTAGGAACTTGACGTTGTCGTGGTAACGTGATTTTAGGCCTAATTTTCATTTGCTAGGCCCAATTTTTTTAACTGCAGTTTTAATTTAGTAAGTAGCAGATAGGCCTAATGGAAAATCTGGTTCGATGGTAAGCCCATTCATTCATGCAACAATGCGACGAGACTATTTTAAACGACACTAAAATCCTTTTGTTTTTACGGTTGAGTGTTATTCTTAGGATTTCAATTCGACGATCAAATTTTATTATTTAATTTAGTTACGTCGAAGAAATCTATTAGCTATAAGGAAGTAACGATGTTCTAGTTTGCCATGTTATTTAACTAACTTCTTTCACTGAATCTAACGTTGTAAACCGTGGTCGTCTCTATCTGGTACCGTTGTGAAGTTGAAAAAAAGTGACGGACGGACGGACAAAGTTGTTGCAACAATCTTCTCAGCCGGCGGTACGGCTGTACAGAAGACTAAAAACTGATTTAGCTTATTTTGTCGTTCGTTCCGTCATCATTTTTGCATTTGTTGGTTTCAGCAGTTGTTGCGTTCCTACCAAGATCTTGTAAGTTCTTGTGAGATCCAGTAAGTTCTTAACGGAAGAGCGAGATTCAGTAAAATCGTTTTAAAATGTGCAAGATCCTGCCAGATCGTGTATAATCCTCCCGGATCTTGCACAAGATCTTGAAGGATCTTGCATATCACGAGGTCTTGGCCTACCTGTAAAAAAAAAATACAAGATCTTACACGAACTTACAAAATCTTGGTAGGATCTCAACATGTAGCGGGTTTGCATCTGTTTATTTAATTTGCACCGAAAGAAAACGGTGAAGCCTATAACCAGAGAAAGCGGTGAATATAAATCTCCATTTACAACGAAATCCTTAAAATCAGTAAAACAAGGGGGGGGGGGGGGAGACTTTGTAAGGTATGGTTTAAGCAACGCCGCAGCCGAACATCAGGAATAGTATTGAGTGTGCTATATGACAAAAGTGTCACACAATTCTTTGCATCACATAAAGCTCGTCGAAACGTTGATGAATGGTCAGATAACCTTCAGTCTGCAGCCTTCATTATGGTTTTATAGTTATGTGCCAGTTATAATTTGCTTCAGTTTGCAAATACTTGAAGTAGGGTGGCCTCAGAGTTGAAACATGCATGCGATTCGTGCATGAAACTCGCGCTAGGATAAAATAAAAAAAATAAAAATTAAAAACTGGCGCCTTTGCCCCCACCCCCCCAAAAATACAATTCTTAACGGGATATACCTCCCAGCACCATTTTTCTCGATCCTCCACATCAAGTACGGCCCCAGAGGTCTATTTACTTACCGTTAGTCTTTCTCTTGCTAAAAATCCGTTTTAAAATGTGGCGTATAGGAGATTTTTAGTTGAATATTACTAACGTTATTTACGTTTGTCCCGAACATATATGATGCATCGCGCGCCTACAATGACCTTGAAGTTTTAGCTGTGTGTGCGCAGTATTAATTTTAATCGTTTGCTAGTAATTATTATGAAATCAAAAATCCAGAAGGCTAATGCAGTAAAAATTAAAATTAATTATTCCAATAGATCGCCGAAGCAAAATTGTAAGACACTGGTCTAGAAAATTATAAATTGTGATTTTAAATATAAGAATCATTCCGATTTTTGACGACATAATCAATGCGTTCACGCTGGCTGGACTATTAGGCGCAATGCCAACTGAGACAGTAGCTTCGTTTTTCGCTGCGAGGAACGAAGCTACCGTCTCAATTGACCTTAGCTGTGGTAAATACGCGGATGTGATCGTCGCGTGGGTGTTGTGAGGCAGGCGGAAGGTTATAAGGCAAGTTGGATGTTGCTTTAAATGTGTTACTGGCCACATTATATGTTTGTTGAAAAAATAAGTTTCATTAGGGAGGAGGAGCATTAGGAGCCCAAAAGATTTTTTTTGCGTAGAGGCCCAGCCTCATTTTGTTATCCCACGATAACCGAGTGTAAAGCGTCAACAAAATCTGACAACCACAAACGTAAAGAAACCATACGAAGCTTCTGTATGAACGACGTGGCTGCGATAAAATCTGTCGACACAACACTGAACCCTCCGATTTAATGCAGAAGAAACATACGATTCTGAATCTTAACAGCGTAACTAAGTAATGAAGTACTTTTCTATGAAGGAAACCAAATTAATTTTCGTGTTTGTATACTAGTAATCTGACAGAGAACTCAATCAGACCATTACGGAGAATTAATTTCGGTAAGATGGGGAAAGGTATTACATTCCATTCACTCTAAATAAATTAAATAATAAATTTAAAATCATCTTAATACACGTTAAAATCTTTAACATTGGACTTCCTGATGGAATCCCAATATTTATTCTAGTTTTTATCCGTAGATTTTCAAATTCACCAATGAATGTCAATTTGGTGTTTTAAAGTTATATTTTGAATTAATTTTATGTTTCTTAAGATTTTTTCTTGGGTTTTTAATAATGTCGACTAGAATATTGTTCTAAAATGAATTGGCTAAGGCTAAAGTAGCCTATTAATTGTTTGTAAAAAGGTTGAATTGTAAAAAGGCTGTAATGTATTACTTAATTGAATTTGTTACGTACCTCAAGGCTCAGTTCTTGGCCCCCTCCTTTTCAATATTTTTATTTCTGACTCGCCAGCTGTTATTCATTATCCTCCAACTGAGCGTATCTTCAGCCCAGTGATGCTGACGTAACGGCGGCAACGCTCCGTACTACATTGATTCAGAATCCAAAAAATGACGTGCACCACCTTCAGTTTTGGTTCGGTCTCGTGTCTTGCTCGTGGACTTGATTTGGCTGGAGCCTGAGCGGCAAGGCAATCGGTCCCAGGAACCCATCTACACGTCACTCCTTCCTTGCTTGGCCACATGGAATCAGGGGGTCGCAACTGTACTAGAAACAATACATTCCAAACCTTCTCAAGCGGCATTCCTCAAGCAGCCCGTCAATAACGCCAACATGGCGCCAGCCAACTTCCGGTTCCCGTGTGAATGAGTTCTGATGAGATTCGCCGACGGCCAATTCTGCAATATATTTATTTATTTATTTTATTTACAAAATTATTGTAACCCCCTACAAAGAGCATGACAGCAATTTCAGATTAAAACAACAATTTCACGAATATCATTCAGGTGAGAGCAGAGGCGAGAATGGGGTACATACAACCGTACAACCTGACGCCGCCATATACAAAAAATATGGCGGCGCCTGGTTGTATGCCGTTCTCGCCTCTGCTCTCGCCTCAATGAGATTCGTGAAATTGTTGTTTTAATCTGAAATTGTTGTCATGCTCTTTGTAGGGGGTTACAATAATTTTGTAAATAAAATTAATTAATTAATATATTGTAGGATTACAATATTGCAGTTTACCACATATCGTCCTAGGATACACATCCCATAATTCAACATTTCTATCGTAATTGTGCGATGAAGGTAATGCATGTATTTAGCAGGTTGCCACAAATGTGGAAACGGTGTATATCTTAAAAATTATGCAAACATCAATTTTAAAATTGAACAGCTATTAAAAAATTAATTCAAACTTTTGCCTGTGCTAGGATAAATTTCAAACTTGTCGGGAACAAATATCCATTATTATTCACCAGTGCAAAAAAAAAAAACATCACTAAAATCGGCCTCGAAATTTCGAAACTACATGACAGAACTAACTAAAAATCAGTTATTAGTGTTTTTGGCAACCACAAAATGTAAGTTTTTGGAATTGTTTTAACTGAAATTTGGGTAAACAATGAAGAAAGTAGCCTATTCAAATTAATGGCTACTATGCATATTTTTGTTGTCGCCCTGACCAAAGGGATGGTGATAAAAGGGCAGTTTACCTGCCTGAAGGATTTAATGCAGATTTCTCACACATTTACTCTGACAATGCTGATTTTTCTTAAATATACTTGTAAGACTGAACATTTCAATTACGAAATGCTGTCAGTGTATCGTTATCATGATGGACGTCTATGCAATTTCATAGCTGGGCTTGTCGCGGTGTCAATTGTTATTGGCGATTTTAACATAAACTTGAAAGAAATGAATACAGTCGAAAATATTTACCTCGACAATTTTTGGCGAACGGTTTTGTTTGTGTTATATACCAGTACACTAGGGTTACTACTTTCAGTAAATCGTGTATTGACCATATTTTTATTAAAAGCAATGATTTTGACAAATGCAAATTGGCTTTAGTTAAGTTGCACATCACTGATCACTATGCACTGGCCCCCAACATTAAAACTGCTAACAATACAACAGATAAAGGAGCTTCACTTGCGCAGCACAGCGTTTCAAAAATTAATCTTGCTAAATTAATTGAACACCTTGAAAATGAAAGCTGGTCTGGTATCTTACAAAATACAAATGCAAATATGCTGCAATGACAACTTTTGTTGAAACCCTTCAGCAGAATATTACACTGTGAAGACGATGTGTACTGAGAGTACATAATTTTGTGCACTGGTAGTACACAAGCTATGACGAGAATGTGTACTCTCGGTGCACAGACTGTGGACTGCTAGTACACAACTCGTGTGGAGGCTGAGAAAGTACACATTCATGTGTACTGTCAGTACACATCGTTTTCAGAGTGTACGAGGGCTACTTTTAATGTTATTGTTTCTGCTAAAAATAGAGAAATAAATCCCATTGATGACGACTGCTATTTTAAACTCTTTCAGAACCAAAGGGACAAACTCTACAAACGTATAAAAAACATCCCCTTAGTCAAGCTTACCGTGATGAGTCTGTGAAATACAGAAATATTCTAAAAAATGCAATTATAGACAAGCAAAGGATAGCCACTACCAGGAAAAAATATACAAATGACTGTCGTAAACAATGGAATATTTTGAATGAAATTACTGGGTCCAAAAAAAATGTAGCACATACCCCGACAAAATTATTGTTAATGGAACTTCAATTCGTCTTGATAATGACGCAAAAACTTATACAAACGAATTTAATATCTTTTTTTCGAACATTGGTAAGAATTTGGCCAACAAGGTTGATCAAAAATCGTCCGAGAGTACGCGTCATCTAACCATTCTATTTTCATTACTCCTGTTACTGAGCTGGAAATAAATAATCTTATCAACTCCCTCGATCTTGGCAAAAGTTCTGGTTTAGATGGCATCACTGCAGAGTGTATTAAGTCGGCTAAGCACATTATTACCCCTATTCTTCTTTATCTTTTCAACCTCTCTTTCACTGCAGAAATATTCCCTTAAATTTTAAAACACACTGTTGTGATCCCTATATTTAAGAAAGGCAATCCCAACGATCCAAATAATTATAGACCCATTGCTTTACTTTCTGTTCTTTCCAAGCTACTTGAAAAGGCCGTGAAAAAACAGGTTTACTGCTTTTTTTTTGAAAAAAAATCATTCTGCACACCAATTGTATGGATTTCAAAAGAACTGCAGCACTGAAGATGCTATTCAGGATTTTCTTTCGTGTACTTATATGGCGCTGGACTCGGGCAGGATTGTTGTAGGTATTTTCCTTGACCTGATGAAAGCATTTGACACCGTAAACCACGAAAGACTTTTACAGAAATTATATCTTTATGGAGTCAGAGGGTTGGTACATAACTGGTTTACAGACTACTTATCAAATAGGCAATGTACAAAAGTCGGGAGTCATTACAGTGACAGTATTTTAGTGACTACAGGAGTGCCTCAAGGGTCAGTTTTAGGTCCACTCCTATTTCTTGTTTACATTAACGATATACACAACGATATAAACCCACCCTGCACGCCAGTCTAGATCCGCCACAGCGCAACAGCTTCAAACTCAGCGTGTGAAAGCTGATAATGTTTCTTTTTCGTATGCTTTCCATAACATCCAAATGCAAACATCGCTTAAAGACCGGAATGTAATAATTTCAATCTAACGGAATTCGTCAAGAAATAACGAAATCCTAAGCTCTGTATAGGTTATTTGAGAAATTAACGCAAATAAAGCTCAAACTTAGAAACTCCAAGAAACTTTCGCTCCTGACAGCTAGGATAACCCGGCACAAGTTCATAAGAACAGGAAGGCCATACAAATTTAATTTTCGACGGAATTTTCCCGTCTTGGTCACCAGCACGAAAATGAAACAATACGCCGAGTAATGAGCAATATGAGGTGTAAATATATGTCTTCCTGTAACCATACGTACAATAAAAACGTTAAAAACACAAAATTTAAAACCCCAACCAGTAGCGTGGCGTGAGTCCCTGCAGCCCCCGCAGCGGCGGAAGGGCGCAGAGCATTGTTGGGCGTCATCGCGTCTTGCTGATTTTTTTTAATTAATTTTTTTTTTTATTCGATTAAATCTAAAAAGTTTCCGCAGTTATCGTCACTGTCTGTCTAGGCTGGCAGGCCAACAGAATTAAAGACATTTGCTAGCTAAAGAGGTGCTGGGGGGAAGGGGGAAGGCACAAAAAGGACTTAACAGGGGCACCAATTCTCTTAATGAAATACAAAAAAAATGCATTTTTAGCGCTACAAA
>JAHWFP010115881.1:34319-66583 GCA_023313725.1 Lithobius niger | reverse complement strand
TTTATTTACCTCTCTTAATTAAATCCGTGTTATTGCGCGCAGAGAATAGGCTAAACATTGGCTTGGGGAATGGCTTTGCATAATATAGCGGCGGTATGTTGGCCTATTTAACAAGTTTTAATTAAAATTCATACTTTACTGGTTTTTGCCTTGACGCCTGTAGCGTCCGAGTTTATGCCAAACTATTTATTTCGCATGTTGTAATAACTTAGCGGCACATAAACGCCAAAGGAATATAGTCGCCGAGTTTACCGCCATAAACGACAAAGAGTCCGAACGGAAGACGTGCTTGCAGACGTCGTTAAGACGATCCTCTCATATTCTAAACTTCTCATCGACGGACGTTCTGAGGTGCCCTTACGGAAAGGACTCGAACTGAAGAACAGGCCTCGATTTAGAACTTGTTTGTTGAGCGGAAAAGATCCTCTCATGAGTGGCTACTAGTAGGGGCAATGTGCGATATGGCCGCCATAAACACACGTCCCCTGGAACTGACGTCATACCGGAAAGTCACATGACCGGAAGTGACATCATCCAAGATGGCTGCCCCGTATACGGCGGCATTTATCAAGATGGCAACCACCACGTGAATTTGAAGTTAATGCGATTTTTGTTACGTAGTAATATTTTAATTGGTTAATTTGTCGAAGTGACTTCTTGAAATAATTTTCTAAAATTGTTAGTGCTTGGCTGTTGCGCTTCTTCTAAAGAGTACTTCTCAAAAAATTTACCATGGTGCGGCTGCCCCACTTCCCCCCTCTCCCCCTACTCCCCCCGCTTGCAAAAATGGCCGATTTGTTCATTTTTTTAGATTCGTACACTGACGTAAGTTAACTAGGAAAGGAAAAAGCAATGTAGATTGAGCGTTTGTTTGTCATGAAAAAGGTTATCAAATGCATTAAATGTAAAGTAAAATAAAATGTTGCGCAACCACAAACATGTTGTAAGACACGCATTCCAGAAGCCAGAAAAGGAACCAAAATGGATTATTTACTGTTTTTCTTGGCACAGCACAACCTCCTCCATCCCACATATCCGTACCTGCCCCTTGTAAGGGACATCTATGATACGGGCAAAAAGTATGTTCCCAAGCGCATCGCAAGCTTTGTGAGGGGTCTCTTGGGACCCTGAGTAAAGCGAGCGGGCACAGACCAACGGTCAGCCTCCTCGTCTCCAAACCAAGTGAATGCCGGTTCAAATCCCATGATTGACCCAAAAGTTAAAAAAAAAAAGTTCCTTGGGTGTGAGAAGGTTATAACATTTAGGTTCTTGCTGACGTAGTTTGCGCTGTTTCCTTCGATTTCTTGTTATTCCCTGAGGAAATAACCGGCAGTCCAGCATTTCACTTCGGAAGTGGATTCACACGTTACTCATTCTCAGAGCTACATGACATGTGTTCACGTATATTTATTTGTGTTCAACTTTTTTTCTCGATTTATAGGCCCTATTTTTCGTCCCATAGCTGGGTGTTGTTTGGGGTTTGAGGGGGCGCAAATTGCACCGCCCACTGCGTCCCAGTTTTTCAGCTTTGTTAGAGAAGCAATCGCATTCACAATTTCATCTTAAGGGATACACATTTGGATGCATCGCGTGTCACTGTGGAGGAAGAACTTGTGGTAGTACTCAAGGGAAACCAATTTTGTGAGTATAGTGCTTAAATCTACTCATGGGTGGCGTTGAATGCACCGTTTGCAGCACTCTGGTTAGGTATAGTAGCTCATGAGTATGTCCAGGTTCGATCGAATTTAGTTTCTTAAAATTGTTCCGCGTACTGGCTAATAAATGCTGATTTCCGCTCGCTTTGCTCACTCTATCGGCGCATCCTGTGACTCCAATCACCCCCCCCCCCCCACGGCTAATGATCCGCTCCCCTTTTCTAATGATCACTTCTATTGTATTCTTCCATGTTCATGTTCATGCTGGCGAAAATAAAGGATGCTCAAGGCGGTCTCGAACCTTCCCCTCCGAGAAGCATGCTGTCCCGAAAAGCTTACCCCTATGCTTCCCTCTGACCAGATGCGTGGTGCTGTTGGGTTTTACTTAATTAATTCTTAAAATTAGTGCTTAAAAGTCTTGATTTCTATGATCTTATTATGTAGATCTTGCCGGCTGAATATTTCCCCCAACCGGTAATAATCACCGGAATAAATACCTCCAGCTTTTTTTAAGGTAAATGGTTGGGTCGGACCTTTCCGGAGTGTGCTTGGTGAAGAGGGTTGGAGTCAGTTGGGAGCAATTTTTGCTGTTTTGTCCTTTGCGTGAGGTGCGCCACAGTGTCCCATCGGGGTGTGGGATTCCCAGTGTGTACCCGGAAGCACCCTATACGCTCTTTGCCTGCAGCTGTGCAGTTATGCAGAACGATGGTTCGGTTTCCACTGTTGCAGTTATAGTTGGTTTGTTAGTTTGGTTAGCTGTATGGGGCGTCTTCAGATTATTGCGAGTGTTTGTTGTTTTCTTAATTACTTATTTCATGTATATATATAGGGTAGTTGCGCGATTTTATTATTGTTCAAAGTATTAAATTTGTTTGTTCAGGAGATTGTGGTTCCTTGAAGTCCGTAACGTTCCATAATTAACTCAACCCCATCCAAACGCATTACACTCTTCGCCCAATTGCTATAGAAATTACTTAGAACCCTTTTCTCTTAGCAAAACGCATTAAATCCTTGAACGGATGTCCCCCCGATGGGCGGGGTGACGCCGTGCCATTCAGCCTTAATCGCCTCTTCAAGGCCTAATGAACTAATTTGCCTTCAAGCCGCGAAAAAAGGCATTAAAAGTTCGGGCATAAAGTTCTCAGCGATTGGGCATCTGAAATTGGTCTGTTCTTTCCCTTCTGACTCCGTGCTGCAATAGGGGATCGACTGATAGATCCCGGCATTGTCCGCACTTCCGTTAATGAAGTTCCGGTTCACCCTTCCGCCCCCGCACGTAGTCTCTCTGAATGGACGGAGGTCAGCAAAGGTCAACCTCGTGCTTTACCGCACGTCTCCCTTCCATTTTCTAATCATCGGAGCGTCGCCAAAGACAAGAGAGCTTGCACGCGACGGGAGCCCTAACACGGCCCAAAGACCTACTTTGTGGAAATGGAGCAATATGGCCGTTTGTAGTAATGAACAATGCGTGACGAAACGGTTTGGTTTAATGCATTACGGAAAACTTAAAAGACTTAATTATTGTAGGCCGCGATGGCAATTATTATGATGTAGCTGCTTTAACAGCGTGGACACCAGTGACGTTGAACTGAAAGTTGCAGAAAAGATTGCTACAAGAGCTGTAATAACAGAAGTTTAATTATTTATGGAGTTTCAATCCAAGCCGAAGCTTTTGAAATTTATATTGAGTATTGATAAGAATTTTCTGCGTTGAAGATGGGTCGTACTCAAACTCAGGCCGGTTTAATAGTGAAATCCCAGCTATAGACTTTTTGTAGTTTCGTTTCGGTTAAGATGAGTTAAACTCAAACTCAGTCCGGTATTACAGAAATCTCAGCCCAAAATGTATGTAGCATCTCTTGGCTTAAGATGAGTTTAACAGTCTCAGCAAGTTATTCTCAAGTTGAAACTCATACCGGCGTGAATTTCAAACTGAGAAACTGAAATTCACGCCGGTATTTCTAATGAAAGCCCACCTTGAACTTTTTTTTTGTTACCTCCTCTTGGCTTAAAGGCGAGTGAAATTTAAACGTAGATTGCCAGTGAAATCTCAGCTGGGACGTTTCGTAGATTCTCTAGGGTTAAAGACGAGTTAAAATCAAACTCACGCCAGTATTACTGAAATTTCAGCTTTAAATTTATGTATAGCATATCTTGGCTTAAGATGAGTTAAACTCAGGACAGTATACTAGAGAAATCCCGGCTAAGACGTTTTGTAGCTTCCCTTGGCTTAAGATGAGTTCAACTCAAATTCAGATCCGTATTTCTCGCGACATCCCAGCTTGAACCTTTTTTTTTTCCAGCTTCTCTTGGCTTAAGGAGAGCTAAATTCAATCTCACGTCAGTATTACTAGTGAAATCCCAGCTGGGACTTTTTGTAGCTTCTTTTGGTGTTACAGTTAAACCAGTATTACTGATCTGTGCCTATGAAGATTAAAGATTCGGCATATTGTCAGAGCTTAAGCCTAAATTCACTCTAGAAGTAGATAAGAGTGGTCTAGCTACTACCATTGCAAGCCCGGAAGCAAAAATACGAGGAATTTGTTCAAAGATTCCTGGCAGGAATGGGACGACAGTCCAAGATACCAATTAGAAAACAAAAACGAACTCGTTTGCTGCTTATAACGTAAGGTTTAACGGATCCGAAGTCAAAACAGCAAAGGAACACAAATAAATCTTCCTGCAAGGTATCAGATACTGCAGTGTCGGTGCACTGTTTAGTCCACGTAAAACCTTACTGCTGTTCTCAGAACTGTTTACCATTTTTACTTTTGCAAACGATAGATCACCTAATGATTGGTGCATTCCATTGGTTAAGTGACATCGCTAGAAAATGTTTAAAATCTAATCGTCTTGGTCAATCTTTGAAAACCTGGAAATGTCCTGGAAAGTAATGATGAAATTACATCGTCGAAAAGTGCTACAATTTCTTGAAAATTGATGTCATCAGTAGGGCGATGAACGGAATGTCGGCAACGTGACTGAAAAGCACTGAAAAAAATTAGCCAAGAAACTAGTCGAGTGCGTGGCCTTACATTATTCTTCGTTTGTTGAGCATGAAGAGGTTTTGAAATTTGGGCTCTGGCTTTAATTAATTGTATTTATGTGTGCAATGGTTGGATACAGCAGTAAGGTTTCCCGTGGACTAAACAGTACAGCAACACTGCAGTATCTGAAACCTTACAGGAAAGTTTATTTGTGTTCCTTTGCTGTCCCATTCCTGCCGCTTCATTCCATTTCATTCCTGTTCAGTGTGACCCTTCTTAGTGGTTTTACGTTGCATTCAACTAGTAGCACTATCTTACGAGAAATGTGATATTGACGTATATAGTGCATTGTACAAACCGAAGTTTAACTAGAAAACAGTGCGTCTTGTACATATATTTCAACTAACAAACCACAACATTTGAAGTTTAAATTCCGATTTTAATCTCTGGCGATAGCTGTCAACACGTAGTCTAGGTCACTCTGGTCTGCACTAAGCTTTAGCGGCGAATCGATAAGAAAATAGGAGTCTGTTTACACGCGATCGGTTGGTGTCGCCGCCTACCGGCAACAAAGGGAAACTTTTCGGACTTGAATTACGCCGTGTATTCAACTATATACCGAATCAATATTCAACGAACGATTTTGCAGGT
This sequence comes from Lithobius niger, assembly GCA_023313725.1. Lineage (NCBI taxonomy): Eukaryota > Metazoa > Arthropoda > Chilopoda > Lithobiomorpha > Lithobiidae > Lithobius > Lithobius niger. The sequence continues at coordinate 61,290 of JAHWFP010115881.1, read as the reverse complement.
AAATTGCGAACTTTTACCGTTCCAACGTGATCGAACTTTTACCGTTCCAACGTAATTTCGAAGCATTGCACGAGACATTAATGGATTTTCATGAGCACGTACAAAATAAATCCGGAATGCATCAAAGACGTCATTTAAATTCATTCTGTAAACTCGAATACCACTTGAAATCCCATAGGATGGGCAAAATAAGAATCAGGACTAATGTGTTCGTAGACTAGTAGACACCCTTTAGGGATGAAGGGAAGCTGAAATTTTGAAAGCCTCTTCAAAACCCTTCAAATGGCCAATGGCGTGTACAGACTAGGGTGGGCCCCTGGCACAATAGTACAGGTGGGCCCTGTGCGGGAGGACATTGATAATAGTGCGGCCCGGAGGGGAGTCTGGGGGGATGCCCCCCAGCAGTTGAGAAATTTTTTGAAAAATACACATTGAAATTATGCAAAATCCTGAACTCTGGACCCAATATAGTCAGCAATGGTTTTAAAGCTTTACTTTTAGTTTGCTTGCATTTGGTGGGTGAGCAGGGGCCCCCAACGCAGGTGGGCCCCTGGCACCTGCCAGTCTGACTGTATCGTGTACACGCCACTGCAAAGGGCTCTAGAAAGGCGTTGAAAACGATCAACGACTTTCAACTAGAGAGGGGGTACTATTCCAGGAGACCCGCCATATATATTTATTTTGATCGACCTCTGCCTTTGAAGGAAGGAAGCGTCTACACAAAGTAAATATGACTTTATTTTTCTCCCCCCCCCCCAATAATTGTAGACTTTTAAAACAGTACACAGCTGAAAATCTACAGATTATGACCAGCAGAAACAGAAAAATGTAGCAGGGGGAGGCGAAGGGGGTAATAGCACAAACTAAGCAGGTGCGGCCGAAAGCGCCGCTGGTGCGATTGATTTGTTTTGTTGCCGCTTTCTGTCAATCGAGGGCGACACCTTCAATACACACTCATCCTTGAAACAGTTTCTGGATAACAGAACATGTCACTATTTACTGAAGAGCTTCGTGAAGTCGAGAAATTTAATAGCTTTGTGGCAAAAGGCTATACAGACATTTATTTATTTGTGCGTTCAAGCTATTTTCCGGGTGATTACTGGGATTAAGTTAGTGAATTACTAATCTTTTTGCCAGTTGCCGCTATTTGGCAGTAGATGGCGGGACTCACCGCACAAAAATTCACCGTTGCTATTTGCTTGGGCAATTCCCGGGCAGACCTCGAAAAAATGAAATGGGTCGCTCGTGGCGGCCATTTTGTCTACCCCCCCCCCCTCTAATATTGTTGTAGGTCGGGTCGGATAGTTTACTGGCTATGATCGTAGCTTTGCCAATTCTTCTGTTAGTGGCGATATTCGCGAATCAGCAAAGCAATTTATTACTAATTCTGTTCCAGTTAACGGGTGAGGCTAACTTCTGAACCATCAACATCCGCAAAAGGTTAAATATACAGAGTGATCAGTTAAGTTGTGACCCAGCTTGATAGCTAAAGTACTACTGAACGATACGTTACGAGACCCGGGTGGTGTGATGAGGCCAAGAGGGGCCAGTGATTGGACAAGAAATGGATGACCTTGCCGAATGTTATCAAGGTTTTTCAACTGCTAACTTCTTAAATATGCATCACACACCATGAGTATAAAATTGGAATATGATTGAACAAAATGACATTACCAATGCAAAAAAAAATAAAAACAGAACGAAAATGGGACTAGATTTACAGGACCTATGACGTACGTAAAGTGGCTACTTTCGACCCCTAAATGGCATTCCATTCAAACGCTCCGTTGTGCAGGGAAGCATCGCCTTCCATTCAGGGGTGGAAAGTAGCCATTTTACTACGTCCTGCAAATCTGGTCCAACTTTAGTTCTGTTTTTTTTTTTTTTTGCATTGGTACTGTCTCTTGGTTCCCTACATAGTCCTAATTTACACTGATAGTGTGTGATGCATATTTAAGAAGTTAGCAGTTTAATGACCTTGATAACATTTGGCAAGGTCATCCATTTATTGTACAATGAATGGCCCCTCTTGGCCTCATAACATCACCCGGGTCTCATGACAAATCGTTCAGTAACACTTTTAGTGATCAAGCTGGGTCACAACGTAACCGATCACCCGTACCGAGTCTAATCGCGAGTCGATAAGTGTTTGAAAGGATGGACGTACTGACACGACACTTGAATGTATGGCTGCAGACAAACACAGGTAGACAGCCAGACAGTTTCACAGCCGAGAAATATGGCACTGAAGCTGAAATTACAGGATGGTCAATAAAAATGTAGATGATAAAGAAAAGTCATAAATATTTTTTTAATTGATATTTTCCTATTCTGATAAGTCAGATGTGTTAAAAAAAACTTCAAATTTTGTTGACATGATGTTTATTTTATTTCGATGAGGTACAGGCATGCTCAAATCGAGTTCCTTCAAAATTCAATAAATTTTGTTTGTCTCCAAAAAAACTATGGATCAATTATTCTTTGAGAGCTCAATGTGCACCAAACGGTTTGCCGCGATGAGTACGGTAATTTCTCATAATGTTCCTTTGGTTTCTCCGTTCCGAAAAACCGAAAGTTTTGTTTGTTATGACAAAGCCATCCACATAAACATGACATCTGAACAAAACACATTCTCCAAATTCAACTCGTCGTTGTTCCATTTCATGGAGATGAGGCGACAAATGCTTAAACGTCGACGTTTATGTGTTTCTGAAAGTTCCTAGTCATTTGAATTTTGTGTGGGGAAAGGTTTTAGTCCTTCTTTAGCATTGTTAGCAGTGATGTTCTTTTAATGTTAAGAGCTCGGCATCGCCGTCCTAACGACGTTCTTGGATTTCTTCTCACACTTTCACGCAATCTCTCCAAATTCCCCAGTGTAAAGGAACGTTTACGCAACCACTCGCTTTTGCTTTCTCGCAGCTAGAAGCTAGAAATCACCTCAAATTCCAACATGGCGGCGGTTTTATGTCTGCCGCCTCGCAACGAAAACAGTAAATAACGTGAGTTCAGAAGCGTTTGGTAAAATTGTTTCGTCATGAGGAATTCTTTATATTATTGGCACGGATTATAAGACTGCAAGGATATACTCAAACGATGTCGGATTTAGCTAATCCATTTATCGTTGTTATCATGGCAATGTCACCTTTGCCATCGCGATTGAGTTCTAGCTGCGAGAATGCAAAGGCGAGTCGCTGCATAAACGCGTCCTAAGGGCTCGTTTATGCAGCGAGTCCTTCTCGCTCGCCGAACGCTGTTTGCTAGGCAACCGTTATTTATATCCGATTAAGTTCCCGTTTCTGATAAATGAATGCGGTAATAGGCAACAAATTAAATGTATTCTAAATAACACCACGGATAAAGAACAAAGTGCAACAATCATTTTAAATATTGCTACAACATTGTTGCCATTTCACGCTATATCCAACATTTGCTATTCTCGCTGAAAAAAAACAGCTTCTAGCAGTGATCAAACGACGGCAGAATAAATAGCTACTCGCAGCGAGAATTCAAAATCCAACATGGCGTCCTTTTCGGGGTTATCGGATCGAATACAAATCATCGAGTATCGGCATTCAGAAATCTGCCCGTCGTCTTGTAGAGCAGTAAAAATTGTTTTCTAGTTGTCATAAATCGACGCTGTCATGTTTCACGCTTCGTACGTCGTGTCGCGAGGCACGAGAAGGAGATTCGCGTCCGCGTTGTTACCATGGTTACTACGTATAGACAACTTGAAAGCCACATTCTCCGGTAAAGGCGAGAAGCAGCCAGCTAATTTAGCATTAACCTAGTGAAAGCTAGTAAGCGAGAAAATTGTCGTTGCGTAAACCAGCCCTAAGAACTGTCATCGGGCGACCTGGATATTCTGTATTTCGATTCAAAATAATTCGTTTCCTTAAATTTATTTACCAGCCGCAATATTGTAGCTCGTATTGAAACGTGGAAGTTTGGAATTTTTTTATGAAACTTACCCTGCACCTTTGTTTGTTGCAGATTGAGTTGTTGTAAACGTTTCGACAGTGAAAACACGATGTTGAATTGTATACTGAACAGCCATCTTTGGAAGTGAAATCAATACTGCAGAAAAGAAAATTTGAAGTTTTCTTAACACATGCGAGTTATCAGAACATGATAATACCAATAAATAAAATATTTACAATTTTTATTTATCGTCTACAATTTTATTAACTACCTTGTATATCGCGTCTATGATTGTAATTCGAAATCGCTATTCTAGCTTTAGGCCTATTTTATTCCTTTTTTTTTTTTCCTCGCCTGTATTCAATTTCCGCGTTTAAAATATATACCCGCACCGTTTTCCTTAGTGTATGCCACATTTCTTCATCGCGCTTTGGAATTCTCTCTTAGTGTCCCAATCAACTTGTACGTCCTTTCGTTTCCTTTGGCGTCTCGTCCCAAACCTGCTTCTCCTTTTCGCTTTAACTGTAATGAACTCACGCTTTTCCCTTCAGCGTTGAGCAGACGGTAACAAAGATAGTTGCCATGGAAACTGACGATCGCTATCGGGGAGCAGCAAAAGCCATCATTGCGGTCATTTTTGATGAGAAAAGCGTACTTATGATTTATAGAAATGTACGGAATCCACAATTTTTTAGATACTTTACAACTAATGCGAAAAGATAATTTCCTTTCCGTGCACGTGCCGCTTGCTTTAGCCTTTCTTAATGTTAATTATCGTGCGAGAAGGGTTTTTTTTTTCTCCTTCGTGGGGAAGGGCTGGGAGGATGGGGGCGAAAAGAACAAGTCGATTAAAGAATCGTGACTTAAAGGAGACTAACTGGTAAAATATGGAAAATCTCATGGCTTATAGGTAATTCCTTCACCGCATCTCCGCCATCGATACGTGCAATAACCCAGAAGAAACTCGTTGTGGATAAAGTTCTTGCGTAACTTAGACGGCAGATTTTCGGCAGTAAGTACTTTCTGGGCCGTCTACTCGACGTCTAAAGAAAAACACGATTATGGGGAAACACCTGAAATACTTTCGGTAGACAATTGTTTACATGCTTCCCTCATCGGGTCGCCGAATCAATCGAGTCATCGGTCCATTCTTTTCAAGTATTCTGCCGGGTCACTGGGTCAACTAAGCCATGGGGTCATTCGTTTCCAAATTTCGCCGGGATCACTGGTTCAACCGAACCACCAGGTCACTGGTTTCAAGTTTTCGAGTTAAGGGACCATTCGTTTCAAGATTTTGATCGTTCATCAGGGCAGTTGAGGCATCGGGGGCATTCGTTTGAAGTTTTGGCAATGTCACTATGGGTTTGCGCACCTGACCCTGAATTTCGAGCCACGCCAGCGACTGGGTGACCCGGACTGATCTGAAAACTGTGCATTTCTTTTCCTCGAAAAGATTTAGGATTTTGTGAAAGTCGTGGTTGGCGGCTTATACTCAGTCACGTAGTATTTACTTCAAATTCCGACAGGTTTACTTTCTTGTAGTGCTAAATAGACTTTAGGAAAAGTATAAATTCAATGGGTCGACTCACGCTTGCAAACAAAATGATCCAATTTTCTTCGTTTCCTTCAGCAAAAATTACAACAAGAATTATTTACAACGTGACATCGATCAACTTGAATTTGTCCTACAAGACGACAAAGAGCATCTCTGCCGCTTGTAGCTACCTTTTGCGTGTATCTCTGGCGGGAAAACGTCGCGGGAAAAGTTGTTGCTTCTTACGGTGTTCTAAGGCTGGCAAATGTTTCCAAAAGTTTCTGCTTGTCGAACGGGGTAATGACCCATAATTGCTGATAATTACTTAATAACTGTCATTAGGTGTTTGAATGGAACAAAGCGGCCAAACCTTACAAAAGAAACGGACAGTAAACCAGTGACCAAAGCACCCGAAGTACTGAAACTGATTTACCAAAGACATCATTTTAAAAGAAAGTTCTACGTTTTTTGTAACAACTGAAACAGGCTTTCTGCCTTGGCGAATTTTACTTGCGATATAATTCCACTCGGCTGGGTTTGACTTAACATGGTAATTACAGGGGGGGGAAATGAACAGAAGTCAAGTTTAAGTATTTGTACACGCTAGGCAAATAGACAAGGAACTGTCCCTCTCCTCACAGATGAATTTTGCAATAAAAACAACATATATTTAGGCCTAATACTGGCAATTCTGTGCTGTTGTCGTTCACGGGGCTTACTGAAATGGATGCTTATATGTGATCACGCAAAATTAGTAAACGATAATGGAATAACAGGGGTTTACGATGTTACTGATCATCATTACAACCATGTATTTATGGAATTGCCACATACTGAAAATTCTTCATACAACCATCCTAATATTCTGCAGTAAAGACCAGTACACACGGTTCCCACCAACATGAAGAACCTGGAAAACTCAGGGAATTTAAACCTGCACGTTTGAAACACAGGGAATTCTCTGACTTTTCACACAATACCTGGAAAAATCAGGAAAAAAACAAAGCCACACTTTTAGGCTTAGTCCTAAGTGCGTTCAACATATTATGTTAAGATATTGTGGTAAAAAAAAATGTTGTCCTTATACTACTGTGTTGACCCTGATAGTTCATTAAATAAGGCTAATTTTACCCTCTGTCAGCCCTATAAACAAGTAAACTGCTTATTGTGTGCGAGGCACATCTTGAGTCCTGGAAGTATTTTACGAGCGACTACGTCTTCCTGGAGGGGGCGGCTATAATCGACGGCCGCCATTGTTTTTGTAACCATCTTGGATATCAACAAGGCACTCTGCTGCCAAAAACGTACAATCTGTGTTCGTTTTGCGGCGAACTCAAGATAGGCCGCGCACATTTTAAATATGTGAAAAAAAATTTCCTTTCTAAAATTACGATAAATAGCCTGGAAATTTACCTCAGTTACTCTGGAAAACCTGGAAAACTCAGGGAAATTGTACCACGTTTTTGTTGGGAACCCTGAATCAGAGATGGGTTTTAAAAACGCATACTAAGAATAATCGGATAAAAACTTTGTTCTACAAGCAATATAAACGTCCCTATACTCGGTTTTTCTTTCGAGATTTTAAGTTTGTGCCAGAACCATCTTTAGCGAAAAGCCAACTTAGCAATGTGCCTACAGGAATTAAATGTTTGCAAAGTTGGAGCAGAGGTATACAGCAAGCAGCCGCATTGGGAAGTATGTTGGCAAAGCGGTTCCACGTGGCATCGATCCTGTCGAGCGGTTTAACTGTGCACTGCCAATCGACTCTAGCCAAACTGGAGCGGAGAGCAGAAAAGCTGAAAACCTTACAAGGAGGGTAGCAAAATAGCTTATTGTGTGCGCGGTGTATCTTGAGTCGTGCAAGTATTTGTGATCGGCTACGTCTTCCTGGATGGGGTGGCTTTAATCGATGGCCGCCATTGTTTTTGTAACCATCTTGGATATCAACAAGGCACTCTGCTATTGAAAACGTACAATCGATTATCTGTGTTCGTTCTGCGGAGAACTCAAGATAGGCCGCGGACACTATACACAGGGTTTTAAACATTTGTAATGACCTGCCTCCTCGTGTTGTTACGGTTACTTCGCTGTTGAGTTTAAAGCGAGAAATAAATACATTAAGTTTCTCAAAATTTGTGAAATGCACATGAATTTCATGAAAGAAAGAGAAAAATACATTTTTTTCTGGGCCGCCGCCACCACTTTTTCTTCTTTTTACACTTGTGGATTGGGAGGTTCGCGACAATTCGGTCCCGGACAATTCGGACCCAAAAAAATAAAACCACATACGACAATTCGGTCCCACGACAATTCGGTCCCGGACAATTCGGACCCCAAAAAATAAAACCACATACGACAATTCGGTCCCACGACAATTCGGTCCCGGACAATTCGGACCCAAAAAAATAAAACCACATACGACAATTCGGTCCCAAGTCAAAAAATTTTCCAAGTTAAAAAAAATAAAATGCCAGTTAAAATTTGAGCAACAACTATTACAACTATAGCTAAAAAAAATGAGAATCTTATGTTGAGTGCAATGCCAGCTTCTACTTTTGTTTACAACTTGAAATTTTTTATTTATTTTTTCAAACTTCCCGTTTACGCCTCTAGGCAGTAAGGACAGCTTGTAAAACCGAGTTCACCCTAAAATAATGTATGCAGTAGAGTGGGGGAGGTTTAAAGGAAAGGTGACATTTTTTCAGGTGCGGGAGTTATGCTAAGAACACTGGTGCTAAGGGGGACGGGCAGGTAGTCTAAATTCTTAGAAAAAAAGGGTTAGGGGATTTATGGACACTCCCCAGTCGTTGCTGCAATTTCAAAACTTGGGGTTCTACACGTTTCGCTGGAAGTTCTCCCTTTGTTTCTTGAGCAATGGCCAAGGCAACGCTACTGAGCTTGGTTCGTTTGAATGGCTTTGATGGCTTTCCACACAGTTGGATGAATATGGTCAATCAAAGATTCTGTTCCAGCTCTCAGTAGCATTTCTTGTTTGACTGGTATCTGCCATTGTTATGTAGTTTTATAGTACTATGTGGAGCTCAACTACTTGGCATTCATTTACATAAAGCCACTTAACCACTCGGGCGAGTTATTATTATTTTTTTCTTGCGTGATCGAATTTTCATAGGGTTATTTTTTATACGGGACCGAACTGTCGCACTACCTGTAATTTTGGGACCGAATTGTCCGGTACCGAGTTGTTAGGGACCCGCGGATTGGCAGTGGTTTTTATGTAGACCTTGTCCTGACCTCTTGCTTTGCAAAAAAAAATTATTATTATTTGCAGTGATATTTTTGTGAAATAAAAATTTGGTTTAATACTAATAAAACAATGATAATAATGAATTTATTCCATAAGGGTAAGGGAATGGTCTGGACAGTATAGGCTGCCTCATAACAACCAATCTAAAACGATGGCATGATCGAATGAAATATCATAAAGAAATTGGTAAAATTCCAATACCAAGGAGAGTTAAACATACGTAATAGTTTGCGTATTACAAACCAATACCGTAGCCTTCAAGAGGAACATTCTTTAATCTATGCTTGAATATGTTTACGTTTGGCGAGTCAACGACCTTAGATGGCGACGAACTGTTCCAAATACGCCCTTCCCGCAAAGTAAAGAAATACTGGCGACGATTCAAATTGGCATTAAACCAACTAAAAGAAGGGCAAAATTTTTTCAAATCTTTATCAAAGAAGGGCAAAACTCTTACGATAGAAAATTTGCCTTTCGAAACGAAAAGAAAAAAAATCCTGTGTTGAACATTCTACAAGATTGGAGAAAGCCAGAGCCGGTAACATTTCCCAAAGGTATTTTCACAGTATTCCCGAAAAATACGAAAATAATAAAAAAAATAAAACATTACTAGTATTTAAATTAAAAAAAAAAAATCAAAGGTCAAAGAGGGGCAAACTTTTTACGCTAGAAATAATTTTGCCCTTTGAAACAAAACGAAAAAAAAAATCCTGCGTTGAATATTCACAAGTTCGGAGAAAAACAGCCCAAGTATTATTCCCTTAAGGAGTTGTTACAGTATTCCCGCAAAATAAGAAAATAATAAAACATTACTCGCATTTGAATTAAAAAAAAAAATCATGGATCGGTCATTCCACGATTTAATTGAAAAATCAATTTGTAATTTGTTAATACAATAAAATGGTATACCTTGGGGATTTAAGGCGCTCCCAGTCGAAGCCATGGAGCCGGAGGGCGAGAGGGACAATTTTACTAGATAATTTCACGATTTTTTACATGGCACAATCGACGTGAGTTACGAGGCAACACAGAGCCCTTCTCTTCCCTTATACTGCAGGAGTGAATAAGGCCGGAATCGATCCCGTGATCTCTGACACAAGAGCTAGTCATACTTACCATCAGGTCACCTTTCCCCCACTGTAAAGTATGACGTGTATAATTTTACGTTTAGGACCGTTCAAGTATTACGTCATCAAGAAATTGGCCATTTTCAACCTCTCCCCTACCTTCCCTCGTCAGCTACGGTCATCAATTGCTAAACCCCCACACTCAGTATTATGTAGTTTCTAACTTTCCCCCTCCCCCCCGCCACACACGGGGGGTGGAAGGATGTTTTTTGCGTATTTCCACCCTATAAAATTTTGTTTTACTGGGGTATCAGTTCTTACGTCATCAACTGGCTACCCCCCTCCCCACTCGTCAGCAATCGTCACCGGTAGACACCCCTTTCTTGATGACGTAATACATGAACGGTCCCTCAGCTATGCACACAAATAAAAACAGGGGGTCAAAAATCCACCATGGGAATTTCATTTAATTATTTGACAAAGAACACCATACACACAATCAAACTGAAATAGATAAATGCAATAAATCAATAAAAACAAATAAAAAATTGCAGTCCCGTACATAATAATTCGAATATACTTCATTTGACGATCGGCTTTATTTTTTATCGTTCGAAAACGAAGCAAATTTATGGTAAGTGCTGAAATATCGAGGATCGTTTTTTTTCTTTCTGATTATGGCTTAATTCGCACAGTTTCCTTTCTTCCGAATACTTTTTTTTTCGTGTTTTTTTCCGTCTTAAGCACGAATTGAACTCACGCGCATAAACGTCATCCCAAATTTCGCCCGAGCGCTTCAAATTATTTAAATTACTTCCGCATTCCCAGCGGTAAACTTCCTATCGCTTGGCACTATGTATAGCCGTAAAAAAAATAATAAAATGGCCAATAAATAACTGTCATAGTGTCAACCCCCGGTTATTACGTTTTCGCAAGCCCAGACGGTTACAGCAGTGGTAGGGGGCGACATTATAATTATTTACAAACCGTGCGCCTATATTTTGACGCTTAAATTTCTCGCTGGATAACTTGTTTTCGTTTTAGGTAATGTTTTGCATCCGTTCTCTAAAACTAAATAATAATAATCGCGTAATTGCTTCAATATCCGGTTGAATTAGGGCGTGAGTGGGTGAGGGAGGGGGGTGTAGGGCGGGGGGAGTGGCTCCTCACCGTTTTAGCTAATAAGAGCAGTGAAACAACGAACATCGTTTCTAATCTAAGAACTTTAAGTTCCTTCATGCAACTAAGTAATAGTTATTGGTTAAAATCGAGCGGTTATTGATTTTTAAACAATAAATTGTATCACGGTTGGGACGTCAAGCTAATTCTTATTTAATTAAAACGTTTTGTGTTTGCGAAAACTGCTTCAAGAAATACGGTAATACCTTATGTCAAATGAATGAAGGTCATTCCATATTAGTTTGTGGAGGGGGAAGGTGGGTGCTAGACGGACGATTCCTTTGGCAGGTAGGCAGACTGTAGGCTACGCTCAAGTTTGTGGAATGTGGGGGGTGGGTGGGCGTTAGACGACGCGTCGTTTTGCAAGGTTTGGCTGGCAAGCTAGTTCGCTCGCCCTGTTCGGAGAGAATAAACTTCGATATGTGAGGAAGCAGGGATAGAAGGACATTGTGCCGAAATTCTGGCAGGGTAAGTAATTCTTTTTCTGCGTTTGTAGTTGAGAACTGTTTCAAATCATCGGTCATAGCCTAACAGGTTTATCGGTAGGAATGAAGGTCATTCCATTTTAGGTTGTGGAGGGGGCTGGAGACGAGTTAGACGGAGGGAATAAACTTGGAATTGGCCAGCCAGACATGTGAGCGTTAGCAGGTAAAGGATTTTATTTGGGATATCCCGGCAAGTTAAGTAAATCCTTTTGTACGTTTTCATTGTGTTACGGTTTTCGACGCTGTATAATTTTGGTTGTGGTGTGTGCGTTCCCGTCGCGTGATCCGGAAGTGTCAAAAGTGTTGAGTTATCGGCAAAAGTGTGGGGTAACTTGATAACCCACACTTTTTGCGATGACGCACACTTCCGCTCACGGTTAACGGGATGTAACCTACGGAAATTTAGCATGGCGTTGAGTTAGCGTGACGTCACAGCCGTGGTATAAATATGTTTATCAAACTTGTTTTTTTTTTTATTATTATATTGCCTTCTGAGCAGAGAAGAGACTAAAAAACTCTTTATATAACCGTTGGGTCTGTCTGAAAATTATTGGAGCGAAGTGCCGTTCATACCATGAAACGGCATTTTCGTTATGAACGAACTCCTCCTAGACCAATCTCCAGTCTTGACCAAATGTGATACCGTGAAAGTGGTTTATTAAAAAAATTGAAATGGAAAGTATCAGGGATAAACAATAACCAAAAAAAACGGTTGTATGTTAAGACAATCGGCATCTCGTAGCTCCACAAGAAAAAAAAGACTCCAATCTAACATTTGTTACAGCATCTGGATAATGGACAACAACCAAAAATGATGGGCATTATAAAAGAATGTCACGAAAGCATCTACATAATAAGATCGTAAAGGGGCCCATAAAGTTTTGGCCACAGAAAGTAGAACATCAGTGCCAAAATTGCTGCCACCAAGTTTTCCCTCCCAACCGTGATCACTCAATCTTAACCGACGCCTCGGTGATTGTCAGTTATAAGCTTGAGTCATCACGGTTCGGACCACAAAATTGGTGGCAGCCATTTTGGCTCTAATATCACTGCTTTCTATGGCGAAAACTTGATGGGTCCCTTTACCCATATGGGGTTTTTTGTATGATACATAGTTTTCACTTTTAAGAGTTAAGTACCGCGCGTCTGGTGGGAAGGAAGCATTGGGGGAAGTTTTCAGGACAGCACGCTTCTCGATGGGGCAGCTTCGAGACCGCCTTGAGCCTCATTTCTTTCCACCATCATGAACATTAACATGAAAGAATCATAGAAGTTAATAGAAGTGATTATATAAAGGGGGAGGGGGAGTGTTAGCAGTGGGGTGGCTGATTTGTCACAGGATGCGCCGATTGAGTGAGCGAAGCGAAAAAATTGTAAGAAACTTAATTCAGTCGAACATGAGCTACCATACTTAACCAGTATTGCAAGCCATGTACTCAACACGACCAGTGATGAGCAGCATGATAATTACAATGAGCAGCATGGCAATTAGTAACTGTCAAAATGAGCGTATTTTGTATGAGCAGCATACCAAATGAGCCGTTTTCCAAATGAGTAGTTATATACGTAGTCCTTTCCGTGCGGCGCGTGATATGCGCTACCAAGTTCCTGTGCTTTGCTTTTAACACTGAAGATGACATTGACATTTAATGTCAAATAAAAGCCCGTGGTTTTTATCTGTTTGTGCCCCAGGTGTTTTTTTTTTAACTTAGATATGTTTTTTCGCACAATCCAATCACGACGAATAATCCAGTTATCCGCTTTATAACGAGATGTGAGCTTGATTACGTACATCAAGTTGGTTCGAATCGGATTACGTTTGGTTATTTTTAGACCCAACGTGTGGTTTTAAGGCGAAAATCAAGGTTTTAAGTTGCACGAATGTAAGCTCAACCACCCACATGTTTTATCCTAAAAGTATCGCTCTTGAAGGTTAGATGGAACAATGGAATACCAATAAATTCTTTGCTCATAGAAACTCTGAAATAATCCCCGGAAATAATCCGCTCCCTTGTGGCGGTGGGGAATTAGCGTCAACATCTCTGCGTTAAGAATTAACGTCAGCATCACAGCATCTTAGCGAGAGACACCATTTTCTTATTTCGACACAGTTTCCGTAAATTCGAATTAGCGATGCTGCGTGGCTTCTTCGACAAAAACGTGTTTTCTCTCTTGGTCTGTGATTTTCTTTTACCGCAAAGAGCTTGATGATTTTTTCCCGCGTACTATGTTAGAAAAGTGTATAAAATACATGGAGATTCAGGCAGTTCTATAGAGCAGTGACATTTGCCGCCATATTGGCACCAGATTGGCACCAGTATGGGTTATGGAGGGCATAACTACAAGGTGCACTACATAAATATGGAGGAAAAAACAACGGAACAGCGGATTTCTTAGGCTTAAAATAACGTTGTTTTCTCCGACAACAAAAGTTGCGCGTTTTAGGTCTAAGAAATCACTCTTCACAGCATCGGCTTCAGTATGACGCTCTTCTGTTTCTCTCTGCAGTGCGCCGTGCAGCTAACCCATTAAATCTCCAGCATAGAGTTATATACAATAATACTACGTCCGTGTCACTGCTCTATTGGGGTGGTTTGGTCTCCCTGCCCCTCATACACTCTTCCACACACACACAGAGTTAATCCCACAAACTGCGCAATTCATTCTGATGGCGTTTGCTCATTCCCGTAGCAGACAAATTATTTGTCTTTGGCATCATCAATACGCTTTTAAAAAATATCCCTTCTTTCGTCAATAAAAAAAAATTCCGTTTCCTCCCCGTTTCCGTTAAAGGTGCCGGTTCACCATTTTGATAGCGTTGCCCATATTCTAAACACAGCATCCACGTTCCAGATTCTCCGCCATCCAATAGGCTGGTGTGGGTCACGTGATCCCGTTTTAGTTATAAAAATCGCAACGGTGCTGCAAATAGTGTTGTTCTTTTTTTAATTTACCGCTATTTTCTTTATATTGCTCGAAGATTCTATACGGTGCTGCATCTAGGAGTTGAAAACGTGAAAAGGCGTCTTTAAGGGAAGCATCTGCTCTATCCACACTAAGCCTGTCAAGTGTCCGTTCGCGCCACCGTCCGCTCTACCCACGTAACCACTCTCCGCGCGTTTGGGAACGACGTAGATGACCTGTGGTTGCAGCGCTGAGATGTCCGGCGGGTTTAGGAAAGCGCCTTGTGCAAAATTCCTACTTAAACGCAGCCGAAATTGAGTTTTACTCATACTTGTCCACGCTGTCACCTTTCAAGACGGCTTGTCGCCTATTTTAGCATTGCATATGAGACAACATGTCACAAAGGGTAAAGATTACTTAACGGCCGCCGTTTAAAGTAGCCATACCGTCCCATTCTGATGAAGGCAGATTGGGATTAAAGCTCCGTTTCTCAATCGAAGCCAGCGACTTTATCTCATTCGGCCCTGCAGTCAGCGTACCTCACTCAGCCTGAATGAAGAACCGAAGAAGGGGCGAACCTAGACCAACCACTTAATCAAGGTGTTCGGAATTCGGAGTACGCAAAATAGACCAGGTATACGACAAAATACCTTTTTGCGACCACATTGTACAATAGATTTGTAACAAAGAATTTGACTTCGCCCGTGGTTGTTTCCCAGTTTTCGCTCGGTGTTGTCTGAATGTTGACTACGACTAGAAAATCAAGATCGTATAAATCAAGACTACTATTTTTAAAAGTTGAGTAAGAACCAACACCACCGCACGCCTGGTAGGAGGGAAGCATTGGAGGAAGCTTTCAGGACAACATGCTTCTCGAAGGAGCAGTTTCGCGACCACCTTGAGCCTCATTTATTTCCGCCATCATAAACATGAACGTGGAATATGTTGAATAATATGTGGAAGTGATCATTGGAAAAGGGGGAGGGGGATTTGAGACACATGATGGCTGATATTTCCACTAACATGAACAAGGAACAATACAATAGACTATATTATCGGTGAGATGGGTGATTTGAGTCAGAAGATGCGCTGATTAAGTGAGCGAAACGAGCCGGGTGTGCGCAAAAGTTTAAGAACTAAAATTCGGTCGAGCATGGACGTGCACATGAGCCACCATACCTACAGTATTGCAAACCGTTTATCCAACACCACCCGTGCATCTTCATATGGAGTATCTCAAAAAGAAATTGACGTATCTCGTTTAGAGGGTGTAGCACTTTAAGTTTCCCCCTCTAAGAGCGTCTAAAAATAGCTCGGCTGTACATCACATCTGCTTCTGAAGGATGAAAAAAAGTCGGTACAGCTTTTGAGCAAAAATTCCCGCTTTCCGCTAATAATGCAAGCATGTTCGCCACTTCGTTCCTACTTTGAAATCCACGAGGTGGAGCTTCAACCAATTTTCGCTAACACCCAGCTCCTCAACCCCTTCCCCTCCACCAGCACACACCGGTTGGTGTAGACGAAAAGTGCTCAGAATCCTAAATTGAAAAGACTGCAATCAGACAGAAGCCAGCCTGCTCACCAGCCCTGAATCCAAAGCATTTTTAATGCCCTCAAGGTGGTTTCTCAAGGTGGTGGAAGATGCGGGAAAAAGAAAAGACTTGGAGCTTAGATTAAACTTGGAAAGCCACCGATTTTTTTTTTGGGCGGGGGGGGGGGGAGGGTGCATGGGTGAAGAGAAGAGAGGAGGGCACCACTAGACGGAGCTGGGTGGGAAAGGGGGTTTTTTACGAGTTTTTTTGTGCTGAAAATTAGTCTGGTGGGTCGGTTATTCAACATCTTCAATTACCTTTACCAGGCCAGGTCGACTTATCAATAGTTTTTTAATGCTAAGACGCAGACCTGACATACATAATAAATCATATCAAAAACCCCCAACTGGCAAAAGACTCCTCACAAAAGGAGTGATATGAACTAAATAAAAAAAAATCTAAAACAAATTAAGACAAAGCCACAAACAGACAAAGACACTACAAACTTGAGAATGGTTCGGCCTCTCAAAGGAGTGATATGAAATTAAAATATTGGAAGAATGGCTACTCAAGCTATCAAAAACTCCGATCGCTAAATAAACGATTGTAACTTTGAATGGGATATACGATTTTTATAATCGTATAAAAATGGGATAGACGATTGTTCGCGTTAGCCCTAACGCGAACAACACAACACCGGGCGGAAGAAAAACGTATGCGGTCCACCAGGCAAACAAAAACCTGCTAAAGGTTATAAAGTTCGTCAAAACGTCTCTTGAATGATTCAACAGATGCAGCCTTAACAACTTGTTCCGGAAGGCAGTTCCAAGGTACAATAGCTCTAAACCAGATAGAGAACTTTTCGCAGTTGGTTCTAACCCTTGGTTTCAGCAAGGTGTACCAGTGACATCTCATTTTACGTGTTCACGTCCAAGTGCTCTCAAAAATAGGGAGGCAAGTCGTTATAAAAAAGTTTAAACAGAACAAGCATGTCTCCACGGATTCTTCGCTCTTCCACAGAGCTAAGCTGGAATTGTTGCAGAATTTGCTCCTACGGAAAGTTGGGGATACCAGCAAGAAATTTTGTTGCTCGTCTTTGCACCTTTTCCTTTATTCCTTTATTATTTCTTTATTCCTTTTCCTTTATTTTCCAACATAGCGATCATGTTGGTACCAGTGAGATGGGTAACTAGCTGGCTGTGCGCGTGTTTCAGATGTCATTGGAAACTGTATGGTTTCTGTTTTTTTTTATATACTGTACTAGCAGTTGTATCCGGCTTCGCCCGGGGTTTTTGCTTCGCCCGTGGTTGTTTCCCAATTTTCGCTCGGTGTTGCCTGAATGTTGACTACGACAAGAAATTTTTCTTCCTGGAATACTTTCCTTTTCCTCCCGTCCTCTGCCTACGTGTCCTGTCCCCCTTTCCTCCCTTCCTCCCCCAAAAAACTGACCTTCAGTTAGTGCGAATTACATGCTTAATAGTTACAGACGCATTGCCCCTCCCTCCCACCACCAATACCTTCATTTTGTAAAGAGCTGGGCTAACAGAAGAGCACTGCCCTACACACGGGCATTCCCCGTTCGGGGCCCCCAACCTCCACTCCCAGTTTATCCCTTTGGCTTGAGCAATCCGTACTGTGTTAAAAATAAATCTCCTTCGTGCATGACGTCATTTAAGACTTGCCGCCGAGATGACCGCGCCGAGCCAATTGTTATTCGAGGCAACAATGTGCCAATTTCAACCTCTTTTCAAGGCAACAACGTACCAGTTTCAAATTCTAGCCAAAGAATTGACACACTCGTCCGTTTTCATTGTAGGGGTCGTCATAGTTGCCTTTGTTTCTGCTATGAGACTTTGGTTTATAATGTAAGAAGATGCAGTATTGTGTGCGTGATGTATCTTGAGTCCTGCAAGTATTTTGTGAGCGGCTACGTCTTCCTGGATGGAGTGGCTTTAATCGATGGCCGCCATTGTTTTTGTAACCATCTTGGATATCAACAAGGCACTCTGCTACTAAAAACGTGCAATCGATTATCTGTGTTCGTTCTGCGGAGAACTCAAGATAGGCCGCGGACACTATAGTTTTATGTATTATTATTATTTTTTTCGTTTTGCTACGATAATTTTTTATTTGTCGCATTTTAAGAAACTTTGCTTTTCAGGATCTATCGGTTAATTTCGCCTTTATGCCTTAAAAACAGTTGCCATGCTATTTGGCCTGTCTTCTTGAAAAAAAAAAGAAGAACCTAAACGGCTTGAAAGCTCTTGTGGGACATGCTCGACGCCTCGACTGGTTGACGCCTGAAAATTAAGTCATTGACGGAGCCTGGAAAGATCCAGAGACATTCGGCAAATACGTGCCTGTCTTCTAATGGTAAAGTCTTCACATTCTGGAAGGGTCGATGGTGCGAAATGTGGCGTGAAAAAACAACTAGTTTTTTTTTTCTGTCTCCACGAAGAAGACTGTGTGGTGGGTCTTTGCAAGCTAGGCGGGGCGGATCCAATCATCTAACGGAGCTTCCAGTGTTTTAGCCGGGAAGATAGACCTCTTTTTTTTTCGGCTTGTGGTGTTGGTTCCGGTGCTAACTGGCTCAGAAAAGGGGCTTTATGTCACTCTTGTATCGTGTCGGTGATGATAGGTAGGAAAGCTCGACCTTTACGGAGAGCTTATAACAAGTTGACCAGTTGCTGTGAAATTCTGTAAGTTTTTCCGTTTTTTTTTTTTATTGTAGAGTTACCAATTTGCTGGTCTGTTTTATTATTTTACTTTTCCTTACAGCAGTGGCCTCGTTAAACTCTACAGTCGGATCGAAAATGTGTCAAAATTCGAATTAAGTTAGTACTTGCGAGCTGGGAGGGGGGGGGGGGGTGATCGGAATCCCATACGTACTATCTATTCAACTAGCTATTTTCAGTCGACAATAGATTTCTGCTCGTCTCAAAAGCTCTATTTCTCTTGAGAAACAAAATAATATTTAGTTTAAAAATAAATTAGTTAAAGGCACATAAATCCCTCCGTTCTGGCCGCTTTACTCTGCGGCACCTACGCTAAAATATAGTTCAAACGACCGCAGAGCGCATTGCTCTACGACACTAGTCATACTCATTTCGGAGCCGCTGCAACGTGACACATCGTACGACCAAGTCGCAAACTTGAGCGAAGGATTAATTATCCTTCCTCCAGGGCCGCGGCTTGCCAACGATGTGGCGGGAGTTATATACCGCTCGGACCGAGCCGTTTAAAACAAGCCTGATAACACTCACGCGCCACTACTGACATCTGTATCGTACCCTTACACCAGCAAATGAAAGGTAAATCAGTTTATATAAAACTATTTCCGGTAATGTATCGAGTGAAACTGGTAAACATACCGGAGGGAGTTATGTGCCTTTAACAAATAATTTTCTCCCTTCTAAACGAAATAACAATTTTCCCATTTGATAACAGTAACAGTACAATGATCTGTAAAGGGATATACCTCCCAGTGCCATTTTTCTCGATCCACCACATCAAGTACGACCCCAAAGGTCTATTTCCTTACCGTTAATCAATCCTTTGGTAAAAATCCGGTTTAAAATGTGCCGTCTAGGAGATTTTCTGTTGAATAATTGGTAACTTTATTTAGTGTATCCTACATGTATATGATGCTTTGCGCGCTTACAATAATCATTACGTTTCATCTCTGTGTGTGCATATACTAATTTTCTAATAATTACCATGAAATCAAAAATCTAAAAGACTGTTGCGGTAAAAATTAAAATGAATTATAGATCGCCGAAGCAAAATTATAAGACACTAACTAGCCTAGAAAATTATAAATTGCGATTTTAAAATACGAGAATCATTCCGGTTTGTGACGACACATTCTTCAACTTGATGCTGTTTCGTGTACTATTCCCAAAGCCAACCGAGACAGCAGCTAGCTACCACCCCAACCGACCTTGGCTCTCTGGTAAATGCGCGGATGGCAATCTGCGCGTAGCTGTTATAAGGCAGGTAGCATGTTATAAGGCCAGTTAGTGTCCCTTTAACCAACTTTTTTTTATTTTTTGTTAACGAGCTGTATTCGTAACACATAGTTTACGATCGTCATTCACCTCATTGCTTCCTTTTTGGGGGGGTTTGACCATCCTGAATGTCATTGGTGTCGACGACCACTTACGGTTCATCACTAGCTTGTTGATTGTCGCCATTTTAACGGTGTTCGTCGGTGTTTCCATCTACCGCGTGATTTAGCGCGTCAATTTGGGCAACAATTCTGTCCTCCTGTCCGGAGTTTTAAAATTATTGCAGGAGGTACAGATGCATGGTAAGGTCTAGATTTGGGCTTTGTTTAACTTCTCTGTAATGTATGGAGCAGTGGCAACTGCACTGTGACTGAAGTTAGCGCTAATGACCTCCGACGCGCCATTAAGCTTTAGTCCCCCCCCCCCCCCCTCATCCTTTCGGGACCGACCGCTGTGGGGATAGTTTTTAGGTGTCTCTACGGCTTGGAGATCTACGGCTTGGAGATCGGCTTGGAGATCAGCCATGTTTGCATATGACGAGCCCAACGATTACGTCAAAAACGTACCAAATTCCTATGCAACTCGTCCTTGTGCGTGATCCACTCGGCTGTGCTTTGCTCGATATGCTTGAGTTCCGATGGAACCCTCAAAAAATTGCATTTTGTCTGTGGATTTTTTTTTTTATTGTCGTGTGAAAAGTTGTATTCGTATGTAGTACATGACTTAAAGCTAGTCAAAGTAGGATTCTCTTTAAGATTCTACAGATAGTAGGGTTTTAGTTGCCACGAGGCTCTTTCAGTTCCCCCAAGATCTCAATGTCCAGCGGTTACCATGGATGCAGACCATGGATGTTGTTAACCGGTCGCGTTGTAGCTGCCTAAGGATGGAATTGCCTAACTAACTCTTCATTGTGAAACGAAGCTCTAGAATGGGTACAAACAGACAGTATCACAGCTACGCGGAAAATAGATACGACTGGAATGTGTGCAATTTTGAAACTTTATATAGATCTGAAAATTGTATTCTCTCGTTCATGGAATGCGTAAATATCCTCCGACCCTTTCCGTTCCCATTGTAAAAGTACATAAAGGAGTGCCAAAAATGTACGGTACTGGAAAACTGGAACACACCTAAAAAAAAATTCGATACTGGAAAATGTTGGAAAAATTATCCAGTAATCCTGTTTCCGACAGCGACGCATCCAAGAATTTATTTTGGCCAAAAAAATTAGAATTCAGGAAAGGAATCAAAGGAGGGGGATGTTGTCCTTACGATCCTACAAAACAACTAAATTCCAGCAGTTTTGGGCTTTGAAACATTTAAAAAAGCAATTTTCAAAAATTTTTCAATTTTACTCCTTACTTGGGATCACAGGGATCACTTACGCCGCCCCCCCCCCCTTCCCTCCCTCCCATCCCCCTCTTCCCCAGGTACGTCACTGGCAGACTAGTTCCAGGAGCTCTTATAAAAAAAAATTAATAAAGCCAATAACGAGTCACACGTAGGAACCAAAAAACAGTAAACATTACAACAAAATTATACAACAAGTTAAATGTAGACTGATAACAATTTTTGATTTATTACTGAGAAAGTACGAAGAACTGAGAAAATTTGAACTCGTCTACGTTTTTCACCCGCAACTTTAATCATAACGCCATCACTGTTTTCAATTGCAGGGCTTCACCTCCAGTCTTCGGTGTCGTCAGCATTTTTCACTGAGCGTGTCATGGACCCTTGGAACTCTCTTCCTAACCACGCTATTTCAGCTTTATCAATGAATACCTTTAAGACTTGACTCAACATCTGCAAACGCTGAGCTGGCTTATGTTTTTCTATAAGGGGAGGGGGTGGGCGCTCCTTGTGGTGCAGCTTGGCGCTATCATGACCAATTTCTACATAATAAGTATACATGAAATACAAGTACCTGAAATGTACGTACATAATAAAGGCATTTAGCTATTTTTAGGGTATGATTTTGCTATATGCTGTCACGTTTCCTTCTCCTTATCCCACGGTTTTCGAACTACTCGCAGTTCTTCCTGAATTTCTAATGCTTGCCAAGTTTAGTTTGTTAACTTAGTCCCGTTTTTCATGTTGTCAGTCCTTATTATGTACATGACCAACTCTATCTCGTTAATTCGAAAAGTCACTTTTGGCATCACGTTCTTTTTTTTTAATTCCATTTTTTTTTTTATCTTACTTCGTGAAAGTGGTTAGATTTTTTTCCCTTCAAAACCACAGACACACTCTGCAATCACGACACAATTTCAACGTTGATACGAGTGGGTTCAAGCCCTGCCTTCAAGTTGAAGATACGAATCAACTTTTTTGCTTCTCCAAAACGATGATCTCCATCCTCTCGCAGCGAAACAAATACGTTTTCACAAACACTGACCCAGGTCTGAAACCATTACTGAAAAATAATCAGAAAAACTGGATTGTTTCTATTTAAAGTAACGTTCTTGTTTTTTCTGCAATTTCTACCAGAAAAAAATCAATCACCAAAACACCAAAAACAATCAAATAATGGCATCCGTCTGGCAATTTTTTTGGAGAGTTTGCTG
Organism: Lithobius niger; assembly: GCA_023313725.1. Taxonomy (NCBI): domain Eukaryota; kingdom Metazoa; phylum Arthropoda; class Chilopoda; order Lithobiomorpha; family Lithobiidae; genus Lithobius; species Lithobius niger. The sequence continues at coordinate 38,835 of JAHWFP010115881.1, read as the reverse complement.
GAAAAATTGATTAAATTTATATCCCGTGTGTTACACCGAATTCTGATTCCAAAAGGTAAATAAATGGCGTTTCAAAGGGTTAACCCCGATTGACGTGGAACCGTGTAACGTAACGATGCGTATAGGCCTACACGACTTAACTTCTGCACAACCTAAATGATCCATCAGCTTTTAATGTGTTTATTTTGTTTTCCTCGGTCGGATCGTTCCCCGAGCCTTTTAAATTACAGAGTCGTTAGCGAACGCTTACAATGGAAACTTGGCGTTGCAAATTGCAGAGCGGTTTTGGAATCAGTTTAGCGGCTGTGATGAATGAGCTTGCAGCAGTTATAGTTGCATTTGTAATTGATTGGTTGGTGAGTTTAAATCACGTGATTGAAATTTGCCAGTCACATCATACCCGGGCTAACCAATGCGGTCGAATTTTAAACATCGAATCCGCATTCCGCAATCTGATGGGGTCTTGCACAGACGTAGTGCGGTTGAGTATGGCAAAGTTCCGTAGTGTAGTCCGTAGAACATGGTAGTAGTGTTGTAGTTGGGTCTATAATAAGTGCGTAGCTAAGAATAGGCATATACTACGCGATAGTTTCTGATCTGAAAGGGGGTAAGTGCGCAGCTAGAGTAGGCGTACCTCATTGTCGAGACGATAAATCCACATCTTAACAGTACTGTATGTTTGTGCAACCGGGAACGTTGGTTCGTGGTTTATTTCCACGTCAAGTCCGAACTGTAAATTTTGATTTTCTTTTGCGTAGCCATTAAGTCGGTTGAACAACGCAACCAGTTTACTTTTCTTTCTTCGAGAAACTGGGTCGGATTGGGAGGGGTCGGGCCACCCCGGGAGTTTACCCAGGACTTCCCCGGGAGTGTACCCCCTCCCCGGTAGGGGGCGGGGGTGCCGTGGAAGTACCAAAACTAGAGCAATTTTAATAATTCTGCGTAAATTTGAAACGTTAACGACAACACAGAAATTCATTTCAAATTTTTCAAAAACAAATTGTTTGAAAAAGGACCCCCAGTAGTGAGGGGGGGGGGGGGGGGTGCAGTGCGGAGGCTAAGATAACATATCTAAACAAATCAGCGTGAATCTGAAACGTTTTCCAGTAAGTTAGAGATGCAGTTTTCATTTCCATAAGAATTCATACAATATTTAAAAAAATTTTCTTCGAAACACTCGCTTCATGTAGTTGTGAGCATACGGGGGGGGGGGGGGAGTGAGGGACGCATCCCTATAAATTAGTGTATTTTAAAGAAAACAGCCTAAATTTGAAACATTTTCCTGCAACAGGGACGAAATTTTCATACATTTTAATTTATACTTTTTCAAAAAATATTATTTTTTTATCTGCATGACTGTAACTCGCCATGGACCAAGTTGCGACAGGAATTGTCATCGAAATACACAATTTCGCAGGGGAAAAAAGTTTATAAAGACAGAGTGTATTTAATATGTACGAATTATAAAAATGGGTTTACTAGCAGGCTTCGTTCTAAAAATGGTGCCACCATTTTACGTCTCCAACTGTTAACCCCCTCACCAGCAGTCGTGGTTAAGAGGCGAACCCCCTCCCCACTTCTTTCTGACATAATGCTTGTACGCTCCTTTAGCAAGGAAAAAATCCCTTTGTATCGAAAAAAAATCTCATTAGATAGAAAATAAATCCCAATAGAGAGAAAAAAAAATGCCCGTTATTAGGAAAAAAATCCCATTATTCTGTGCGCGGTTCATCTTGAGTTCTGCAGATATTTTACGAGCGGCTACATTTTCCTGGATGGGGCGGCATTAATGGACGGCCGCCATTGTTTTTGTAACCATCTTGGATACCAACAAGGCACTCAGCTACCAAAAACATACAATTGATTATCTGTGTCGTTCTGGGGCGAACTCAAAATAGGCCGCGGACACTGTAGATGGAAATAAATTTTCCCGTCTGGTCGAAAATTTCTATCTGACGGGCCGTGCGATATATTCTAACTGCTGGGTTTTCGATCTGACGGGCCCGTACCTTCTTACCTGTTTTATTGTTAAACTTCAGAGCTAGCACTCTTCGAATCACGATAGCAGACACACGTTTTATTTTACTTCATACGTCTGTACTCCCTTAATTACAAATCAACACTACCAACAGTAGTAAACCAGGCATGTTAAAGAAAGGAACCTGGAAGATTCTAAGTAAAAAAATAAAAATCCTTTACAGTTTAACATCGATTTACGACGCTCGCAGCGAATTAAAAAATGACGTTAAGCCAACTAATTCCTCCCAGGGAAAGCAGTTCGTCAGCCCTGACGAACAGTTAAATCCTCTCTCTCCCTCTCTTTATATTGTTTTCAATCAAGATTGCAATCATATCGCTGGCTGCCAACTTAACATTAACACCGAAGACTGCTCAACATCGCTCATGTGCCAATGATTAGATTAGCGAATGGTGCAAACAAAGCGCTTTCTGTCTGTCCAGATAATCCTAATAAGCTATGTTCTGCTCTTGATGACTGGTTCCACCAGGCTACGCGAAGGAAAATGAAACACAAACACATACATACACACACACGCGCGCACGCAGAGTTCCTTTCCGACGACGGAACCCATACAACTAGATAAAGCCTATTATCGCCGGGAGATCTCTACACCTTGGCCCTCCGCAATACCTTGAAACCATGGCCCTCGAGTTAGAAAATTGCCACTGTTACTCCCTCACAATAACGATCAGTGACGGATTGGGCCACCCGGGAACCCGGGATCCCCCGACAGCCCCCCTCCCCCCCACTACAGGAGGGACTTGTTAAAAAAAAATTAGAATCATTTGAAATGAATTCTCATGAAAATTGCATCACTAAGTTGCAGGAAAACGTTTCAAATTCATGTTGATTTCTTTAAAATACGCTAGCTTTTAAGGAGCCCCCCCCCCCCCCACTTTACAGGAGGCTCTTATTTCAAATAAACATTTATTTCTAAAATTTGTAACGAATTCCTACAAAAATTGTGTCTCTACGTTGCAGGAAAACGTTACAAATTCACGCTGATTCATTAAAAAAAACCCAGCTTACAGGGCACTTCTCCGACCCGGCCCCCCCCGCCCCCTCCACTTCAGAAATCCCTTGTTTCAAAGAAACATTAAGAAAAAACTCTGAAATGAATTCGAATCAAAATTGCATCCTAAGTTCCAGGAAAACGTTTCAATTTCACGCAGATTTCTAAAAAATGCACAAGCTTGAGGTATCTCCCCCGTCTCCTTCCCCGCTGTTGCCCGAGGTCCCTGCAGTACATTCCCGAAGGGGCCCGACCCCACCCAATCCGACCCTGAAACGACTACAGTCGCACTCACAGGCTAGGAAGTACAGATGTATGTATCACGGTAATTATTCTACCTAGCGGAACAAATTTGTTTGTTTTGAGGGACACGTCTTTACATATCCAGTGACGGGTTTTTGACAGGGACAAGTGCAAAATCAAGAAGACAAAGTGGGAAATTGAGAAGGACAAGTCTTAAAACCAAGCAGCAAAACAGCCACACCAAAAAAGGAGTAGCCTTAAATCAAGACAGTGACGTGCATACGGGGGAGGGGGGGGGGCATTGCCCCTGTCATTTTTGGAAAAAAATGCCGTTTTATGAAGAAAAAACATGCTGTATTTCGTTTTTCTGCACTGAAAAATGCTGGTCGCAGCGAGGAGAAAGGGCCCAGAGCCCTACAAAAGCCAAAACGGAACCAGGAAGCCGCCAAAAAATGGTAAAAAGGTGTATGACAAGCCAAAAAAAAAAAAAGTCCCCCAACAAATAAAGCCTGAGCATGCCCTTTCACTGAAAGTCAATCGCAGTCTTTCCCAGTCCTCTCGGATGACTATGCACGCTACTGAATCATGAAGTATATAAGTTTAAACACGGGGAGAATATTTAATAAATCCGAAGCAAGATTTATGAACTGATCGTTATTTCCTCAGTTTTATAAATATTTGAACTTTAATCTCGATTTAGTGATTATTGCTAATGCATCTGGTACGTATGCAGATCTTTTATGAAGCAGTAGACTTCATGAAAATTTTTTTTCTAGACTACTGCAAAATATGTTTAAACATACCATTTTCTGCGGCAATACCACCACAACTCTTGTATCTTATGACAGGAAAGAGGCTTCCCCTAAAATCTCAGAGCTCCTACACCTACAAACACCCCACTGCTCTGAGGGCACAAACTCACCTGGATTACGAGAGTTGTGCCCTAATGCGCCCACAAACCTGGAGTGCTTCTAAAACTCTTGCACCCCACACCATCCTGAGAGTGCAAATCTCCTAGCTTAGGACAAAGAAAGGACCTCTCCTAAAATTTGAGAGCTCCTGCACCTCCGATACCGCAAACCACCCTGAGGGTGCACCTTGCCAAAATTTGGACAGGGAGGGGCCATCCCTAAAATTTCAGAGCTCCTGCAGCTCTGGGACCCTATCCCGCCTGAGGGACACCTCTCCTAGATTAGGACAGGGAGGGGCTACCCCTAAAATTTCAGAGCTCCTGCAGCTCC